>APFE030709150.1:0-11070 GCA_000404065.3 Pinus taeda
GGCGGAGTGAGGCCACTATGGAAATGTACTGGTTTCAATTCGAAGTAATATAAAAGAACGGTCCCTCCTTAGCTTACAAAAAAAAAATTGTGTATATGCACGTATTATAATATTAAGTTTAGGAAAAGATAAAAGGAAATGATGTTTGCCATGAACTTCCTTTATATCATAAATTTTGCAAGTTCATTCATTATAAGCTTTTTTTTGTTTTAGTCTAATGAATTTTTTTACTTATGGAGATCATGGGCATTGATCTTAATATTAATTTTGATTTTTATGTTTAAATGTTAGAAAAATAATGTAGGTCAATGAAAGTATTATTTATAAATCTATATAGTATTTAATTTTCTTCTTAATAATAATTTTATTTTCGTTCTAAGTCTAATATTTAAACTTCATATGGATGCAATATTTAATATTTTTTACATTTTTTATTTGATTTTTTTTTTATTCCAATAATTAAGCTAACATTTTGAGATAGGAAGATGGATATGGTTGTGAGCTTAGCAACCCTAGCCGCTCACTGGTACACATCCTTTATGTTCCATGGGGCTTCTCTCAATAAACTTTTGACATATCATGTGCATTGGTAGCATACTAAACAATACCCTTAATTTGATTACATATCATAAAATACTTCTAAAACTCAGATTATTTATCCCACTAACAATATGAACCCAATACACTTTCCCAATTTAAAAAACCTCTATTTTCACTAGATATTGTAGTTATCCATTTTTTAATTAAAAATTTTTATATCCTTTTATATTTTTTCATTAACTTTGAGCTCCATTTTTTATACCTACCAATATAAAAATAGTTTACCCCCTATTATGTGCTCAATTGTACCCTTCTCCCGCACTTACCCAAGGTAACCAATCCACTGAGGTAAATATGTGACAAAGAGCTATTATGATATGATTCAACTCCCCAAGTATAGTTAAGGAAGTGGAATCGACGAACCAAAACCAAACTAACCTCTCAAGAGCTACAGGACCTCGAGAGGCTAACCAACCACTCCAGGTGCCCAACCCATACGTTAAATTGCTTTTAACTAAAATAGACCCCCAACCTTTCCCATGACAAGCCCTTCATGCGACTATAACCTTCCAGTCACTCCCACAAGAAGGCCTCCATGCGACTGCCGACATTTTTAGCAAGTTTTGTGCCAGTGACTATGGGATTTAAGCCACTTTTTCAGGGCTAGGACCAAGGCCTCTACCCAGAACTTGATGAAACACTCATAAGTGATAAATAACAATAATACAAGGCCTATAATTCAAAACTTGAACAAGGACCTAAATTGGCTCATCCCAACCATGACAGGCATTCGTCAAACACATCATGAACATGTAATGTACAGGTCATAAAAACACATATGAACATAGGGGCCTCATACTTATTTGAGATTCATCAAGAAGGTCAGATTCCTTCTCACAATAACTACATTATCATATATTAAGTCATTTATTCATTAACATTCCATCTACTAACCAAAACTAAATGAGAGAAATAACTCAAGTGTATCATAATCCATGCTTATAAACATCATATAACCATAGAAATATCAATGATAAAACAACCATTAAAGCTACATAATAAGAATTACATTTACACATAATACATGAGGAAAAGTGCTCTTATTAACATATGTAAATCCAACCATGTCAAAGACTTCCACGTACCACTCGACCATATATTGGGCTGAACCAAATATTTCTTTCATCTAATCACCCCCGTGCCATATTCCAAGCATGAATGTGGGACTCACAACAAAATTGACCATGCTTCACAAGATTTATCGCATATCCAGCCAAAACCGGTGAAGGATTTCTAGGCCCAAAGCAAGAACCTATACGACCAAGCTTTACTGTATATCCAACCGAGGGATTCCTAGGCCCAAACAAGAAACATACACTACCATGCTTTACGACAATCCCACCACACATCATTCCAAGGGTCACTAGGCCTATATAAGCATCGATGCCTCAAGATCTCTCCATCTAAACCATGAGGAATTTGTTCGTCTCCACCCTCAGGCTTTACTGTATATCCACCATTTATTGGTCAAGGGTTCCTAGGCCCAATGAGGGTATTCACAACTAAGCTTTACCAAAATCCCACATTTACCGATCCAGGGATTCCTAGGCCTTGTGATTTTTTCTGAACCTCAATCATTTTCGAAACCCTTTGACAATCCAGCTTAACCAAATGAAAGAACCCCATCACACCATGGTTATCTAGAAATTGAAGGCAAAGTTGAAACCACTGTCACACCTAGAAAAAGTGATGCCAATGACAACAAGAGAACCAAATACACACATGCATATAACATGCATGTCAAAACTAGCAAGGAAATCATACATGCAACTCGATACCTACAAGTAATCTCATTGTAGCCTTTTGATCCAACTCTTCCTTACTTGATCTTTGCTTCCCTTTTATTTTTTGTCCTTCTTTTTCCTTCCATTCTCCAATGTTAGACTGCTCCAAGAATGATCTAAGTGTGCAAGCATATGAGAGAATAGAAAGAATTGAGAGAGCTCCAAGTTAAAACTGACAAAAGGTTGTGAATTGATCCGTAGAACCATTTTTATTAATGAGGTCTCTAATTCCTTAATTTTCCATTATTTTCCTTCAATTTCCTCCTCATGTGTAACCTATGACCTTTCACCTTCCTTTTCTCCTATTTTCCATTATTTTCATAAATAAATGCCAAATAATGTCTCTTTTCCATTTCAAATCCTTTTCCGTTGTCTTTTCCAATTTCCCTTTAGCCATAATAAACCAAATGAACACCCGCTAGAATGATTTTCCCAACATTCATATTGAAATATTTGTCCCATGACGTTGGTCTTATTTTCCCTTTATTAAATTTATTACATGGATCTTTAACCCAGGGTTGTTACAAACCCCTCCCCTTATGGAAACATCGTCCTCAATGTTCAATGACACCTACAACCAAGAAGACCATTGAAAATAAAAAAACACTGCCTATGGAGCTCTGTAACTTAGATCGATGCAACATTTACAATGATCAACCTATTGAAAAGAAACACCAACATGACAAACATAACAACATGACACCCATAATACTTATTGAAGCTTTATAACACATCCCATTGTAGTATTTTCATACATATACATATATAAAAAATGCTTTGCCTGAACTGGAAAACAATGAAGGATACATAGCCTACATCCGATCAACCATATCCCATGTAGCTTCATCTGGCCCAAAGTGCTTCTGCTACTCTTTAACCTACTTGATTTCTCAGTTCCAGAGCATGAGCATCTTTTTATGTAAAATGCACCGAGGCTTTGGCTGGAATTCTCCTTTTGGCTCCACCTACAATAAAAACCCATCAATAATATGATCAACATCCTTTACATATCCTTTAAGAAATTAAACATGCAAAACATCATGGAATTTCAATGTCAAAGGCAGTCTGAGTCTATAGGCCACTTGTCCAATCCTCTCAAGGATCTCAAAAGGCCCATAATATCAAGGTTCTAGCTTCACACATGACCCAATCCTCAAGGATATTTTCTTGGGCTTGATGTGAAAATACACATATTCCCCAACATGAAACTCCTTAAATGCCATGTGTTGATATCCATAGATCTTCTGCATGCCATGTGTTTCCTTTAGATTCTTCCTGATAACTTACATTTCCTATTCCATTTATGCCAACATGTTTGGTCCTATCAACACCCTATTCAATGGATCACTCCAACTTATGAGAGTATTAAAACTCCACCCATAAAGTGCCTCAAATAGACTCATCTTCAATGACTCCTAATACCCATTGTTGTAAGCAAACTCAACCAGTTATAGATACTCTTCCCACTTCTGCTTCTGGTGCATAACATGCATTCTCAACATGTCCTCCAAATTCCTATTAACTCTCTCTGTCTGTCCATTTTCCTGTAGATGATAAGTTGTGATGAAGGCCAACTTTGTACCCAAACTTGTAAATAACTCTTTCTAGTACCTAGAAGTGAACTTTGCATCTCTATTTGACAAAATCTTCTTTGTAACACCATGCAACCTCACTATCTCCCTGATGAATACATGTGTTGCATCACTACATGAATAAGTAGACTTCACTAGAATGAAGTGTGGTACCTTTGTCAACATTTCAACCACAACCATAATAGAATCATGTTTTCTAGATGTCCTCTTAAAACCTGTAATAAAATCCATGGAAATAGCCTATCATTTCCACTCAGTTGGAATCAGATGTAGTAGACCACCTGAGTGCATGCACTCTGCTTTTACCTATTGACAATCCAAATATCTAGCCACAAACTTTGCCACTTCCCCTTCAGACTTGGACAATAATGGAACTTCTTCATTATCGTTAATGTCTTCTTATATCTTGGGTGACCTCAATACAACTTAGCATGAAATTCCCTCAAGATATGCATCTTTAGATCAGTTTTTCGACACATACATCATGTCCCTAAATCTTACCAAACCATCCATTATGAGACAATATTCCACATCCTAATCACTTGTGCCCTGTTGTTGTAACCTATGCCTAAGATCCCTATACATGTCATTTGTTGTATAGCCTATACGATTTGATCCTATAAATTTGTCCCATAAGAACTCATAGTTTTTATATGATTCAACTACACTCTTCTACTAAAAGAATATGCAACCTTGTTTTCCTTTCCCTTAATGTACCTGATCTCTAAGTCAAACTCATTGATCGTCGCTAACCATATATCTTGCCTAGCATTCAGATTTGGTTGGTCAAACAAGTATCTTAATCCATTGTGATAGCTCATCAATACAAACCTCCTGCCAAGAAGATAGTATCTGCACATCTTCAAAGCATGGATGATCGTTGTCAACTCAATACCATGTGTCACATAGTTTTTCTCATGCTCATTCAATTTCCTTGATTCGTAACAAACCACTTGTCCCTCTTACATCAGGACTCCACCAAGTCCTCTTTTACAAGCATCTATATACACCACAAACTCTTTATCTAGATATGCAATCTTTAGAACTGGATAAATTTTCAACAATTGTTTCAACTACTCAAAACTTGTTGCACATTCCTTTGTCCATTCAAATTTCTTCCCTTTTTGTGGCAAATATGTGATAAGATATGCAATCCGCAAGAAGTTCCTAATGAAACTCTTGTAGTAACTTATTAACCCCATAAATGACCTTACCTCATCCACATTCGTAGGAGCTTCCCATTCCATAATAGCTCTTATCTTTTCCAGATCTACTGCTATGCCTTCCTTGGAAATAACATCCCCCAAGTAATGTACCACTATATGAAAAAAACTAAATTTTCTAAGTGGCATACAATTGATGCTCTCTTAGCAATCTCAATATTGTTGCCAAGTGTTCAACATGCTCTTCCTCATTTGTAGAATATATAAATACATCGTCAATTAATAAAATAACAAACTTGTCAAGATAAGGACGCAACACACTATTCATTAAGCACATAAAAGTAGTTGGAGCAGTAGTCAAACCAAATGGAACTACAACATAATCATAATTCTCATACCTGGTCCAGAAAGAATTCTTGTAGATATCTGCTTCTTTAATGTGTACCTGATTGTATCCTGATCCCATATCAATCTTCGAGAACATTGTTGCTCCCTTCAACTGGTCAAATAAATAATTGGTCTTGGGCAAAGGATACATGTTTTTGTTGGTTACCTTGTTTAGCTACCTATAATCAATGCACAGTCTAAGAGTACCAGCCTTCGTCTTCACAAACAACACTGGTGCACCCCTAGGAGATACACTTGACCTTATTTATCCCTTGTCAAGCATTTCCTTCAACTATAATTTCAATTCCACTAACTCTGGTATGCCCATCCTGTATGGTGCCTTTGATCCTGGTGTTGCCCCTGGTACCAACTCAGTAGAAAATTCCACTTCTTTATGAGGTGGAAATTTTGAAATCTCTACAAGGAATACATCTTGAAACTATTGTAGAGCTAGGTACCTATTCAAGACTTCCACATCCTCAACATCATTACCTTTATCACTAGAAATATGCACTGCAAATAACACACACCCTTTCCTGTGACTGCACTTTTCCTACATAGATGTAACCATTCTGACTAATCTAGTGTTCTTCTTACCCTACAAGATTATCTGTTCTCCATTTTCATCCAAGCACTCAATAGCTCTATCATAAAAATTTACTTTGGTCCTATTAAGTTACATCTAATCCATACCCAAAATAATACTATATGATCCCAACGGAAGTACATTCATATGCGTTGATGTAGGCATACCATTTAACTCAAATGCATAAGGTGTTACCCGATAATGAACTATCTTTTTAGTACCTGTATCCAATTGCACGAACCAAGACTCTGCATGCACTTCTTTATTCAAACGTCACTTATTCACCAAGTCAGGATTAAAATAGCTATAATTAGATCCAAAGTCAATCAAAATGCTCCGTCGAACATCCCCAACTATCTGCACCTCCTAAGCACTATAGATATAAGTCCTACCACCATGATTCTACGGATAATCTTTCTTAAGATGCTCCTTACCACATGTCCAACATTGCAACTATCTCCTACCATCACCTTTGTTCTGTTGTTCTTTGAGATAAGGTCCATTATACTTCTTATAAGGTACAACATTCTATTTCTCAGCTGCATCCTGGGGTCTTCTTCTTTTTGGCTACCATTTACCGTTATTCTTGTATTTCTCTTTCCAACCGCGCTGAGATTCTGTCTTACGCCTTGATTGCTCATAACAGTGTTTCAAATTTCCAATGAATTATTCAAGTGACCAAGGCTAATCATACTCAATCCAATCTCTAAATGCTAATGGAAATCCACTAACAAATCTCTAAACGTTGGCCTTATCATTCTTAAGATATAGTGCATACCTCAAAAACTCCAGCAATTTAGTCATATATTCCTCATCTGTCATCGATCCCATCTTTAGCTCATAGAATTCCTTGGCTTTACTCTCATAGTACCTTTCTGACAGTACTTCTTCTTGAAAAGTCTCTTGAATTCATGCCAACTTAAATCCGTTGTCCTGATGTCTCTAACCGACTTCACATATTACAACCAAATGTCTACTTTCCCTTTGAGGTTGAAGATAACTAATCTAACCTTCATATTCTCTATGTAATCATGTAGCTCAAATACCTTCTTCATCCCAATTAACCATGCCTTTGCATCTTCCAAATTCTTCAAATCTCCATTAAATGTAGGAATTATGAAATTTGTTCGCATATATGTTGAAGTGGACCTCAGTAAAGGATTTCTAGAGAAAATCCTCCTCAAATGGAGAGTAAGGTTTATTCGCAACTTGTGGATTATGAAAATACAACTTTTCATTGTAGGAGTTGTTAGCAGCCCAATCACCTACATAATTTATGCACATATCCGCAAGGTTCCTCTTTGCAGCAAGATGCTAAGAAGAAGAAGTGTGGATGGAAAGATCTAAAAGGCCCCAAAGGACCCAAGTCTACAACAACTCATGAATAGGATAACTCATAGAATCAAAAGTCATTTGATGCCAAAACCATTCCTTCAAACTCAGCTCAAACTCATGATGATCCATCTCAAACGTTAAGAGGGGAAGCTCACCCTTTGATCAATATGGAAAAAGATCCAACCGTGATTTTAGCAACACCAAAGAGTGGGCGAATGTACCCACTAATCAGATCACTCAGATAGTGACAACGAACTAACAAATATGTTGAAACACTCGACAATGGAAACATCTCAAGGAAATGCAGTTGTTGTCTCATCTCCATATATTCTTGATAACCCCTCGGAATGGAAAAATGTCCACAAGAGGAAAGGAAAGAAAGAAAAACTAATGTATAATCCTGGAACCTAAATCAAAGAAGGAAGAAAATGTAATGCTACATACTTAGAAGAAATCAATGTAATTTGATGTTCAAAAATAATACAAATTTATTCACAAAAAAAATTAAACCAAGCTTGAAAATCTCTAGCCCAGTGTCTTTTAAGCTTATGGTGGTTATTTCTCAAACTAAGAAACAACAAGGAGCTTATCTTTGCTCAACTCAAATAATTTTTGCTTATAATCTAAATATTCAATCACCGCTTTATGTCCAACTTCAATTAAGAAGGTGGAATAAGAAGTGACACATTCAATTTTAAAAATATAAATAGTAAAGTGCTTTTTGGATTTCCTTAATTTTATGACATATCTCTCAAGAGATGTTATAAACACTAACTTCACAACTATAAATAATAATCAAAATAAAATGGTATTTATGTGTGGGCGTGCACACACAAACTGTGAAAGGTAAACTTGCATTGTCTCTCATAGGTATATAATCCCAATCCATGTTTTATGAGAAAGAATGCAAATTCGAACTTCATAATTTGTGTGTCTACTTAAACATGTTAACAATTTGGTGTTGTCACTTCTAATATTATTATATTTTATAAAGCTCAATATTTTTTATATTTAATTTAAAGTGATAAAATATTATTATCAAATAATATTTTCAATAATAATATAATGTAGCTTTTTCTTTCATTATCCCATTAAATATAAATTATTCATTTATATTAATATTTAATTATTTATAATTTTTTATAATTCTTTTTTTTCCTAGACAATAGGGAAATAATAATAATGCGTAATTTATCGCTTATCATTTCTTCCATAGTTCAATTGCATATATATCCGTATTTAAAACTAATATTTTTTAATTTATTTATATTATTTAGATTTTTAATTATATTAATAATATTTAATTTTTAAATATTTATTAATTTTTAAATTCCAATTATTATGAATAAGTAGAAAATAAATATTTAACCCATTTACATTCATATGCATAATTTAAATCGCTATACATTTTATTCAATATATTCATTTGCATATATATTCCCGTTGGTCATCACAATGACCTAACTACTCTCAATTTCAGAAGAATTATATTTATGACTATAATTAACAAGATATTACTATTTAATTAAATCATGGGTAAATATCTAAAAGTTATGTCAACTTGATATTTGGTTTCTAGTTCATGTTTTTGTGAGTATTTAGCAGATTGATTAAAATGTTTGGTAATGAAAGAAAGATACATTATTGTGGATGATGGGATAAGAGAGGTGGTTTATAATATAAAAATTTTAATAATTTGAATATTTATTTATTAAATTATTAATTTAATATTATAATATAAATATAAATGAGAAGAGCAAAAAATTGTTAAAATGAAAAAAAAAAAGATATAATAAATTAAATATTAAAAAGAGGTTTAAAAAAATGTTTATAAGTAATTTAGTTAAGAAAATGGAAAAAGCACAATGTTTTATGGTTTAATTAATTTTGCATTCAAGTTTTTTAGAGACATGTTGTTAAATTGGACTTTGTGACATTTGTAAAATGGTACTAAGTCGGAATGTTTTCATTGAAAAAAAATAAAATGTTTTTTTATTTATTTTTTAATCAAGGTGAAACAATAACTCTTTAGAGTAATATGGGCAAGGATCAAGATCAAACCTAGTGGCTACCACTATAACACCAAAGATTTAAAACTTGGTAAAGAAAATAACATCTCATTGTTCTTATAAATTATCATTTTTGAATTTGAAACCAGATAAAGAAGATTATATCTCATTATTCTTATGAATTGTTTTTTTTTATCAATTTGACTAACAAGAAATTTTAACTTTAAATTTTACCATTTACATAATACCTTTTAACAAAAAAAAATTACAATTAAATTACCTCTTTCGTGAAAAGTTTAATGTATGCTTGCTGTGTGAATGTACTATTGTGCCTAGCTGTCTGTTTCTGGATTGACATGACAAATTTTATTCAAAATCAACTCTATAACAAGAGTCAAAGAAATCAATAGTTATCATTGGTTTAAACTTCTAATTAAATTACCCATTTCAAAATATATGACACGAGTTTAATTTCTGCTTGCTGTGCGAATGTATTATTGTGCCTAGCTGTATGTTTTTTGGATTTACATGACAAATTCTATTCAAAATCAACCAGAAATCAATAGTTATCATATTTTTTTTTTAATTTCTAATTTTATTTTATGTAATAATTATGCCGTAAGGCGTAGGGTTATTGCGGCTGTTGGGTTATTTAATACATTTTGATAAGAACTCTTAGTATACCTGCCCCAAGGCATGGTATATAGGGATCGATATCGCTTCAACTATCATTAGTTTTGGGTAAAATTATAAGCTTAATACAAAGTTTTTTACTCTTATGGATATTAAATATTTTTTCTGCCTATCCAATATTGCCAGCTCCGCTCATATCTTCGGAGTCTTATTGCAAGCAATCTTTATTTTTTACATAAACTTAGGATATAGATCAGAAAGCCGATCAAAATGGGATCAATGAGGCTAACTAACGCGAGCTTTCAGACTAGCATTAAAGCTTAACATTTTATGTGAACCACTTTGGGCATTGGTATGCTTCGCAGCATGACCAAGTATAACTGTGATCTACTACGTATGGTGTATTACTGTCATCTGCCTTTGCATCTGTCTGTGAGTGTCGGCACTTGGCTGTTTGGCATGTAACATGGCAACGCAGTTGTCTTTAACGAGACTTTTTGAAAGCCTTTTCTGTGATTTTTTCTAGTCAAAATCCGGCAGCAATTTATTGGAATCGCAAGTTTGATAGCTAGTTTCTGCACAATCAAAGCGTCCCAGGGGTTTTTCAAAGTGCTGAATCCAAATATGCAGTTAAAAAACCATTTTAACTGCAACAAATCAAGATTTAAACTCAATTTCTTCCGCCAGATTCCATCACCGGAATTTCCAAAAAATCGCATTATAGACAACTCCCATGCCAACCACCGGTGACAAGGCCATGATCGTTGTTAAATTACAAAGGCGAGGAGAAGGCCGTGATCTTTGTTAATTACAAAGGTGAGGAGAAGCAGTTTCTGAACTAGTTGACCAAGTGAAGCAGTAGCAGATCCAGAAGTGAAGCAGTTGTTAAATTACAAAGGTGAGGAGAAGCAGTTTCTGAACTAGTTGACCAAGTGAAGCAGTAGCAGATCCAGAAGTGAAGCAGTTGTTAAATTACAAAGG
>APFE030709155.1:0-19390 GCA_000404065.3 Pinus taeda
TAAAGCTTCAATATCAACAATAGATCTAGGGGTCAGTTCTCTGAACCATTTTCTAGCCTCTCCATCAAGGCTTTGGACAAAAACTCTCATCCACACATCATTTTCACTAATGTCTAAGTTATCAACATCACTGTAAAAAGATTCAAGGTGTTCTTCAGCACTGTAACAGTGAACTTGGGCATATATTTCTGATACTCTCTTGTAGGCATGGCATTCAAAGGAACAGGCAGGACCAAGGGTCCATACCTAGCAGCTACAATTCTTTCCATCTCTGTAGGAGCTTGCTGGCCTGCCATGACTGGGGTAGGTGGAAGGATATTGGTAGATTGAATGGTAGGGAACAATGAAATAGATGATGGAGACAAGGGAATATGATGGACTGTATGGGAGGCTTTCTTTGGACTGAGATCCAAATGGGAACTAAATGAACCAGGAGCTGTATGAATCTCTGAAGGAATTTTCTCACTAGCAGTACTAGGCTCTATATCTTCGAATTGTATATTCTCAACTATAGCCTTCTCTTGCAGAGACACAGAGGATCTCTTAGGCTTACCTGATCCTGATGCTCCTTCCTATGATATTTTCTTCGACTTGAAAATCTTCTCAAGATCAGGCACTGGGTCAGCTGGTGAGTTCTGAGGATTTCTCCGGGGATGCCTCACAAACTGAGCCAGAACTGGAACGTGGAGTCGCCACTAGGTTGGTTCTCCAGTAGAGTCGCCAGATAGATGATTACAACCAGAAATGTGCCCAGACTTTGTCTATCATCAAAATTTGGGACTGTGTCATTTTCCCAGGGAAGCTGAACTTCAATCTCCTCTCCCCGACAACGGTGCCAATCAATGTTATCACCCCAAGAAACTCTCCTAGGTTGTATCTCGGAGATGCTCGGGAACATTACAAAACTCAACTAAATGTTGGAAATGGATGAATGGAAGGAATGATGCTTGTTTAAGGCAGATAACCACTTCTACTATGCTTAACTCCAAACATGGGTGAACACCCCCAGACTACAAGGCTTTATACCACCAATTACTCATAGTTTAAGGAATTAGGTGAACCTGGAGAATACTGACCACACCAACAGATGCACAAGACCATGTGATGGCTGGCTGCAACCAGCAAAAAGGTCTGCAAATCTATTTTTTAATGCACAGACAGGATGACAACTCTCTGGCACTAAGTAAACAGAAACCTGCATAACATATTCAATGATACATACTAGACTTCAACACAGAGGTGGGATGACAGCCCCTCTAATGCTAAATATCAAGAGCACATGAAACTGCATACCAAGTGCAGCCTAGAACAGAGAAGTAGTGGAAAGTGAGCAATTAATAGCAAAAGAAGCTTGTATTAGCTGAAAATGAAGACCAGACGCTGCAAGTATCAAAGTAGTTACAGTCTCCAGAAGTTGAACCTTACATCAAAACGACAACCATCATCCCTGATTACATTGTGTTTTTTGGTATATATAGAATTTGATTGCAAAGATGTTTTGCTGTTCTATGCGTGGAGGGATCATAATTGACCACCAACTGCTTTAACTGTCTGATGGAGTCTTTGGTACAGTATGCCTGCTTCAGTGAGCAAAATTGATCTTCTTGGATGCTCTGTTGTACTCCTCGAGCAAGTGAAGTGTCGTATGGAAGAAATTCCATAACTGATAAATGCGTTTAACTGCTCGAGGCTTGTCCTTCTTGTCCTTCGGCCATACTGCTCTTGAATGCATTTGTTGGAGATAAAATGTGTCGGGTACTTGGTAGATGATCACTGTTGTCCTTCAGGTGCACGACATGACCAGGGTGTGTGGAATTCATGGATGGTGTACGAGCGGGCAAATGATAGACATCAACCGTTGGATCGCAAAGATGAATGGTAGGGATTGGTGTGCATAACATATCGGGAGATATGAGAGCGGGGAGATCTCAAGCCGTTGGATCTTGGGCGGGCAGATCCAATGGTCGCCGGGCGGGCAGATCCAACGGTCGTCGGGCATGGAAGATGCACGAGGTCTACTGGGCGGGGAGAGCGGGGTTAAGCGGTAAGTGGTAATGCTCGCGCCGCTTTTGGAAGGGAAGCGGTAAATGTACAACGGCCAGTGATCAAAATCATTGCGCGACGCATGGTAGACGGGACGAAATAGAAACTGCTTTACTCACGAGTTAATGCGCGGGCAGCTTACGAGAGCGGGAGGAGTGAATGTCGTTGGATTGCGCGGCAGATGATCAGACGAGGGGGTTTAATTACACATGTTTGTCACTGATGTGACAGGGAAAGACTGGATTGTCGGAGAGAATGAATGGCCATGATTTAAAGGTAAGGGAGGATCACGGGAGCGGCGATCAACGGTTGCGATTCAATGTGACGAGTTATGAAAGCACCAAGTTATATGGTCGGGTCTTATGGTAGGTTTGAACTTCGCACTTAGGCCTGGGGCTAAAAAGGGGCTTTGTCAGATTTCGGAGGGTTTATTCGGGGAATGGAGAGGTTTAAGGGGTAAAAGAGAAGAGGGAAATGGAGCAAATGATCAAATGCGAGCTTTCCTTTGAAGACAACCGAGCAGACCGAGCCTGTCTCTGACCTTAGAAAATCTTCGTTGCATAGCAGATCTAACACTTCCTACAACAAATATCGAAGCTAATACACTGCAACCTACACCAATTAAATAATATGCCCAACACAAGAACATAACAATAGAGAAAGACCCAACACAAATGACACAGTATTTTTGGACAAATGTCCCTGGAAAAACCTAATGTAGGAAAACCGGTGCAATAACTCTAAGGGTTTTTATTATTATGCAGTAGTTTTAAGAATACAACTCTCAATGCCCTCCCGACAATCCAGTGACAGAGAAATATATCGGTAGAAGAAATTTGTGAGATTACCTCACTCTACTTGGCAAGTTCCGGCTTATCCGACAGCTAAACTGCGAGTTCCCGGGCTATTTTTGCGTTGCCCTTGCGTGGGCCCTGTGTCAGTTCTGTGTTGGGTCGATTTTCTCTCCTAGAGCTTTGACATCAACCCTCCAGGCTCAAACGTTAAACCCCAACAATTTTTTGGACTTCTGCAGGGAGGGCTACATTGCCTCTGCGTGAGCCCTTCTGGCTCAACTTCAAACCCTCCTGGGTATTGCACTACCTCCTTCTGGTGTCTCTCTGCCTCTCTGCTGCGTATTCTGGCTTAGGAGAAGACTCTCCAACCAAATTATCCTTGCCTCTCATTGCAAAATCTCACTATCGAAATTCTCCCGGCAGCTGCTCTGCTTCAGAAAATCGAACTTCTCAACTCACTCTGTGTGTTTTCGAGTGACCCTCAAACATCCTTAAATAATATCCTTGTTGACATTCAACAACCCATATTAGAAGCTAATCAATGACTAAGATCATTTATGCTTGATCCTCATATTCTTCTAGAAGTTACACCCACAATTTATATTAATACCCTTTAATTATTTTATTTTCCTAAGTTTAGACTGACGATCCCATTAAAATAATTAATTATTTTAATAAAACTATTTCTGGGTGGAATTTCCCAAAACATTTTTAGGTTCTTTGGAATACATATGCCCAAGCCTCCCTGCAAAATTTGAGACTTAGAGCACATCTGATGCAACCAGAAGTCAACACAAAGCTTGTTGTGCATCAAAGTGGAATCACCGATTGAAAACCTCTAATTGGGGGGGCTCCGATATAGGGGCTAGCCTATGGCATAGGAAGATCTGAAGAACCAAGAGCTAAGTAGAAAAGATGATCGACGTTCGTTGTTCCATGAAACCTGTTTAGTGTGAAGTCCCGATTTTCCAAGCTCCGATATTTGGCTAAGTGCGCATCTCTAGAGGAAATTAAGGAAAAGGGGTCGAAATATTTACAAGGAAAAGGCCCCCAGATAGGAGACTAAAGGCTCTAGTTCCTTAGGGCTAAGCACCCAGTGATAGCCCTCGGTCATATGACAAAAAAGAACAAAAGGGGCCTAAAGGGGATCAAAATTCATTGTTTGCAATGTTTTCTAGTTTTAAGTGTCAATGTTGGAAAATACCCGATATTACACTATGGTTGTTTTAAAGGCATGTATGGATCTGATAGTGTTATACAGGGAGTCTAGAGGGACAAATGAGTTGGCAGTTGTGCTTAGGAGATGTTATGGCCATCATGAGTGATCTCTCCTGGTTTCTGTAAAAGGAAGGAGTAAAACTGTTAAGACTGAAAGCGATAGGGTACTAGCTAGGAGTATATGAGGCATGATGCAACATAAACGTGGTTAGACCAAAAGCCATTCGAGGAAGTGGCAAGAAGATATTTTCATACACCGTCATTCAATTTTCATGTTTTTTTATTCAGTTTGTTTATTAGTCTGTCATTCTGTTTTATTTTTAAAAAAAGCATCTTTCTATTGTAATAATTGGAGGTGACAGAGCCTACATGCCAAGACAACTAGTCATGTAGACAGCTAGAAGCTCAGGCCTGAGATATTTTTGTAACTAATTTTCAAGCTCTCCCTCTCCTTATAAAAGGGAGGAAGAAACACTTAAAAAACGTTCAAAAGTTTGGGAAAAACTGCTCTTCTACGAGATCTTACCTGTTTTCATAAAGGCCTATCTGAAGCTTGTTCTATTTTGGTTTTCCTGAAGAGATTAATACAAAGTTTATGGTGATTCCAATTGATTTGGATTGTAGTATTTTCTTCTCCCTTTGTCTTTCATATATGTTTTTAATTCTTCATAGACTGCATGTCATAGTAGCAACTAGCTGTATTTCCCTTTAGATACAAATTCATTTAAATCAAAATCTTGGTGGATAATGCCTATTTCAAGGTGGAAATCAAGTCTTTAAAAAACGCTCCATGCATCTCAGCATTTCATAGCATCCCCTTTCTCTCGTTTCTCTTTGAGTCTTGATATATAGGATTCTTATGTCTTAAGCTCTATATGATGGATTCCTCCTCTATTATCTTCCCCCATTACATATGTGTCAACAACTAAATTGCTGCAAATTCTGGGTCTTATTTGACCACCTTAAGCCAATATTATTTCCTAAGTACTCTTGTGTATCAACTGCTTTCTATTTGGTATATTATGAATGATTCTGAATCAAACTCATTTGTAATTTCTGTGACAAACTGAAAGTGTTGCAAGTCTTTTCTACAAATATGTCCAACACTCTTTAAGATGTCTTAGGCATTGGTCTACAGTCAACCTAGATGCTGTCTCTAGGAAGATTTCCACATCTCCCTGAAGTTCTTGTGCTCCAGGTGCATTAAAAAGCGACAACATACTAAATGCTTCACCATTGCTGAAATTTTGCTTCATTATTGCACATAAAATTGTTCTCTCTAAGGCCTATAGGTAAACTCTTAATGTGCGATCCTATATTTCATTTCTCCCCAAAAGCACAATAGCTAGGGTTTTAGAAGTGGATGCCCTAGGCATCACCCCTTACTCCATCAATATCCTTCTATTGAATCTTTGCCTTGAAGACTCCATTAAACCCTAGTAGGATAAGGCGCTGATCTAGAGTGCGTTGATCATCCATAAGATTAACCTAAAATCATATTCTCTTTTTTCTCTCCTAGACAGCTAGGGCAACCACTAGGGTTTTTGGGGAAGATTTTTGCATAAAAGTGAATTTTAAATGCATGTTGGTGGCTCATAATTTTAGGATTTCCTCTGTAAGTTGTCTAATAGGAAGATCTAGCATAGGGCGTAACCTAAACCTCCAAAATAGGGCTGACATCACTCCTTTATTGTTGTTTATGCATACCTAACAACCTTAGAATTATCAACCCTAGGCTAAAATTAACCTCTATTAGGTCTTGGTCCTTGATTATTGAATATCATTTTTAGGCCTTTTCTAAGGCCGCTATATGACATTGAATGCCATATTATTGCATATCATCTAAATCCTAACTTATAGCAACATATTTAGTGGTATAGGCTTAAAGTACTTGAACCGTAGGATAGTAAATCTAGGCCATCTTAAGCCTTTCTAGTACTCTATCCAACTTAGACCTTTAAAACTCATCACATTGAGCCCTAGTATTAGATATTTTTATAGGTGGTTTAGGGAAGCCTCCCTTGTGGTTTTAAACCCACTAAAGAGCATGAGAAATTTTTCCGAGGTGAAAGTGGAAACTCTTTCTCTCTATTTCCATAAGTTCTGGGTCTCGCTCGGTGAGGCTTTGTACCAAGTTTGCTAGATTTTGCGGCAACAAAGCCTACGACCCTATAAAAAACACTTTATTTATCATTAACACTCACGAGTTATAACAACATATTGAGTGTTACCACTATAACATTTCCCTTGAACATGAAGTGTCACTATTATTGTAAACTCCCCCTTACACAAAAGTGATTTTTTTATGGCAACATTTTATTTTGGTACATAATAAGAAGGTTTTGTATTTCAATGAATATACAAAAAATTATGTCACATTTGTCTTAAGAAGAGGTATCATTTAATGTGTTCCTAGGATCCTATATTAACACCAAATTCCACAAAAAAATCCTTGCCATGCCTACCGCAAGTCTTACTGCCTCCACCACATCCAATGCTGTCTTGATTAAATCTTTACAAACAAGCTTCACTAGATTTACAACAAAATTTTTGACAGGATTATGAGCACCAAAATTATTCCTATCTTCAAATATGCCTAGATTATCCATATAAATCTAAGTTTATTGTGAAAAAGATCTTATATGTGAATAGTTCATTGTATCCATGTCAATTATGCTGCTGGAAAAATCTTCTGTACTTGAGGGAAATCACTGTGCTAGTAATGGACATTTTCCCTAGTGAATTGGGAAAACCAACCCCACCACTATTTTTGAATAGCATAGTACTAAATCTGGGTTAGAACAACCTTCATCTTATAGGCATGTTCCAGGTTCTTGATGTTCTCGAATGAGGGTGTGAAAATCTATCCTTCGTTGCTTTGTTAATTTCTCCGGAAAAACAGGCAGGGGAAACAATAGGGAAGAGGTTCAATTGAGGGAGTTCTCCCAATTTGGAATACCATAAAAGGTGATTATAGTTGAACTAATTCATTATAGGAAAGAGATAGATCCTTAAAAGTTGACTCAAAGGCAAGAGTATTATTCCTAATATTAAAGGATAATCATTCTCTATTCTCCACCAAATAAGATGCTAGTATCGTTGAAATACTTCATTGTTATTTATCATATTTTCCCTTGATCTGTTAAATGCATGATCATATTGATGTAATAACTCATAAAGTGATCTTTTGGAGTCATATTAGTGAGTTGGGTAATTCATCTCTTGTGATTGCTCTCTCCTATCACTGGAACAGGTGTTGATGCCATGAGGCTCATCTTGATGATATTAATTTCCTGTTTAACTCTTCGTTGGTGTCCAACTCGTCCTATCTCTAATTATTCACACCTTGGTTTATAATTCCAAAGGTATTGAACCACCTATATTATTGACATGATTGTTTAAGAAGCTCATATTTTTTTTTCCCAATTTTTTTGCCACCTTAGGAAAAATATAATATTCTTGACCATGGCTTGGGGTAGATTCTTGAGGATATTCCAGTCATGGCATAATCTCTCCATGCCTTTTGTCTTGTGAATATTCCTCTAAAATAACCAAAATAATTGTTGGAATATTTACCAACACTGAGAGGAGGGGGTGAACCAATATTGGGCACTATTTACCATTTTAATAATATAATGTAAACATTAACAATTAAAAATGCCATTCAATAATGCATAACATCATACACAATACACAATAGGGGAGGTTTGATGTCTAAAATGGGCCTCTTAAAGGAATTATAAAATAATAGTGGAAATAATAAAATAGGATTAGATTATATCATGTAACTTTAGAGAGAAAAAATAAAAACACTATTTTTTCAACTCGTATTTTCAACTTATCTCCCTAAGGTTTTATTCAATTTTTGAGTGGAAACACTCGTTGGATGCATAATTTGATTCCTCATCCAAGGAGTACACGTGTGGCATAATTTCGATGAACCCTTCTACATGAAAAATGAGAAATAAATGAAAAATGTGATTGCAAATGGGCCTCCTAAGAAAGATGTACAACCAACCGAAGGAAAATCACATAATGATTTCAATATATATCTTAAATATTACATTAACAAGAATCACAAACTTCCCAGATTCTCGAGCACCAACTAGGAGGCACCAACCACCTGGTTTTATCAACTCCAACTGAAAGGATTCACCCACACCCTATAAGGACCAACTTGATGCATAAGTAAAAGGCTACCCTAGCACCACCCTGCCACCTTGAAGTGTTCTCAAGCACCAACCTGAAGGAGACTTCAATATCTACCTTGTACCACTCTACCACCTCGGAGATTTGATAACATAATAGATTACATTGGTTACCCTACTTAGTCACTTCGCTTGATCCTTGCACTTCATAAAAACTGCTCTGATCACTATCCAATCACTGTTATCAATAGTCCTGGTATCATTGTTGTCAACACCACCCACTTTCATTGCACTACCTCTGATTCTGTCCAATAATCACTTATTGATATGTTATCATTCACTAGCAATATTGATATTACAATTGAGATCAATATCAATACAAAACATCTACATAAAAATATCTGTAATACAAACCCTTTGCTGACAACAAAAATAGCATCAAATGATCAAGAACTAAATACTCTCTCTGCTCAAGAACTATTCTCAAGCTGTCAAACCCTAGCATACCTCAACATGACATCAAGTGCACTAGTAGTGTACATACTCACTGCCAAAACTAGCAGTAGCATACACATAGCTATGCATGGCATCAATAAATGATTTCTATTGCATACAAACCTTAGCAACCCTGTCACTTTGGACTTCTACAGTAATCATACCCTCAACTATCTACAACAACATCATATAATTCAATAGTAGCATATACTGTCCTTAGTCATATAAAAGCCTAATACTGGAAGTGTCATGTTAGCAGTGATGTATAAATCAATACTCTAACATATATAACATAACACCAAGAGATAATCTCTGACCACTACAATTAGCATATAAAATAACATTGCAGCTACATCAGTCTCACTGTCTAATACAAAACTAATAACATGACAATGCATTTCACTATACCCTTTGCAACATAACTCTCACAATGATATATGCAACAACAAGAAAAACCTCTACAATATGATCTAATAAAGCGTCCAATAAAATAAGAACTCTTTGGTCAGCAACACATAATACTATGAGTTCGCAACAATGATAATGTTAAACAACACATAGTAGGACCCACTGGAAACTCTATCATAGGATCCAAACATGTTATCATTAATCTCTGCTGGAAAATTCATCATACAAACCAACAACCTCTGATCATAATGATTAGTAGCAGTATAACACTCATACTCATGGAGAATTCAATGCATAGGTGTCTAGACTAATCACATCATTGTCTTAGTAGTAGACCATCTACACATTTGATTTATGACAAAATATTTCTGTGCTCTTGATCCTATGCTATACACAACCTCTACACACTTGATCCTTTGTTTTTCTCCATATTTGGGTTCTCAATCGCACAAAAACCAACCTCTTCTCTTTCACTCTAACATTGGCCACGAGACATGACTCACATTACACTTATGCACATTTAAACTCCAACTAAAACACAGGTTATTACATTTACACAGAGGACACCATATTTTGTTATTCAAAAACATTAATCACACAACCAAAATGCAAAAGGCACTGCACTTCATTCCTTAGGTAAATCACACAAAATTTCGACTCGTACAATGTGTGTAACCATAGTTCAATCTATGGGGTTACAATTTTAAACTCATTCACCCATTCACCAAATCGTACGAAATTAAAGCAATTAATTATATTCCATACTTCTCATACCAGATCAAATCAATTGAGGACCAAAACGATTTACATTGGCTAGATATTGTGCTATCACAAGATTCTATTTGGTTGCACTAGATAATAACCATATGCATTTAGATCTCAACTTCTCTTCCATACCATCACAAAAATACAATCAAACAATCCTTTGAAATAATGCGATTACACCATTGACCAAGCGACTGATCACACATGAATATGACCGATAGTAATTCAATTGCCTTAGAAGACAGTGCCCATCAATCCTAGAATATAAATAGGCTTGTATGCCTTCATCGCTTGTAGCTATTTGACCACCAATGGACTCAGTCTTGAGCCAAGTCCCTTACTTAGACTAGAGATAACACTTAATCCAGAATAAAATGACTCTTGGATATTCCTTCAACACATCAGAGCTATGTGACTATCTTTAGACTTAGACTTGCACCAAGCACTTGTGCCATAACATAAGATAAATATAGAGAAATCAAAGTTACCCATATTACTTGATTGCTTCTGATATTTAGTATTGTCCTCAACCTCATCTTCAGAGATAAATTCACGTGAATGAATAATGAAATAATGATGCAATTTGAAGACTCAAATGTGTCCTATTTATATTTTTGTAAGGGGGCTAAAGAGAGGTCAAAAGGAGGGTTTGACTTGCCTAATTTTGAAATTAATTTATATTTAATAATACTCCAATTTATTGAACCCTTTTTCTTCTTTTAAGGCTGACATGGACAACAATAGTGCTCCCCTTACAACTCAACTTGGGGAACTTTGATCATGACCTCGAGGCTTCAAATTTAAGAGGAAATATCTCCTTAAATGTGAGGATCCAAATTGCATGCCACCTACTGTTGGAAACAACATGACGAGCACAATTAATTGATGATGGTCTTGCGTGCAAAATATTTGTCCTTCACATTTATTTGCCTCAGCAAGTGCGGGGAAAGTAAAGCTTCATGGCTTTCCATGGGCTTCCAGGGCTTCTTATCCATTAGTACTTCCAACTAATGTGATCCACTAACATATATTAAAATCACTCATTTATGGGCTTGATTCTTCATATCTTCTTTGGACATCAATGACTGAGTTCATCACCAACAACATATTTTGAAATCAATGACAACACTATTCAACAATCACCAAATGCTATTGCTTTGTTGATCTTTTATAAGAATCCTCTGTGGTCAACACCAAGAGCCATTTACCTATAACATTTTGTTGTAGCGGCTACAACCACTCTACAAAATTTTTCCTTAAATTCATTTTGGAGCCTCCCTGCTAACCTTTCCCAACACCATGTCTTGCTTCATCAAGTACACAAGCTTCGATGTTCTTCTTGCATAAATAAAGTCTGTCTATCAAAGCTTGATGCATTCCCATGATAGGGTGTTCCTCCAGACTTGGTGCAACAGGGCTGCTCCACCTAGGAATTGCACAATCCTGGGCAGCAGTCAACTACTCTGCCCAAAAATTGCATAAATCTCCTAGGCTGCCAACGCAACTCCCATCCATAAATGCACATTTTCTCCCAGCAGTTGAGCAACCTCTTGCATGTGCAGTTGGGTTGACCAGTTCCACTCGGGACCAAGGAAACTTGACTTGCATGCATGGATTTCTTTTTCCCAGAATATAAAAAGGCAACCGACAAAAAGCATCCCTTGATTCAAGGAGCTATATTTAGCAGCTGTAGGTTACATGCAAAGATAATTTTAGAATCTTACCTCCAAGTGTTGCCTTTTCCTAGGTTTGTGGCATGAGTGTCATGAGATTCCAAATGATTTCTTCAACACATCAGAGCTCATTTTTTCACATCGATCTTGGAGCTCTGACATCCCACAACACATTCAGGACTCTTCGACACATCCAGCTTAGCTATTCACGGTAAGTGGTCTCAACTTGTCTTTTTCAGCATTTCTATCGCTTTTTGTGTTTTTGCTTGTGTGAGTGTTGTTTTCTTGATTTCTTTGAACGCTTGTTGTTGCTTACATGCATACTAGCTTGTACTAGCACCGTTTCAATTTTCGTTGCTATCTCACTACTGTCACATGCATGAAACTATTTTGCGCGAACGGTCGCCGATTTGGCCACTCGCTTCACCCACATGCATGTCGTTCTGTTTTATGAATCTTTCATTCAATGTTTCCATGCACGATCAATCACTTATGCTTTCACTTAGTATCGCCATGCTTTCACTTTCACATTTGTTTTTAGTTGCTCATCGACGAGTCTGGGTAGGCTTGGCCCAAACTCTACCTCACCAAGACAACATTGCGCAATACGGAGAAGGAAGGCTCTATCTTCCTCTCTAGAAATGAACATTTCTGCCTAGTGACTATCCTCCAACCTGGCTTTGTGCATTTCTGAGGGACAATTATTGTTGGCCCAGAAAATTGCGCAATGCAGTCACTGAGTCTGCAGTCATTGCCAACTAGAATTGCGCATTGCACAATTCCAACAGTCAACAGTCGGTCTGGATTGTGCAAATCCAGTAGCCAGTAAGACTCCCTAGATAGCCTAGACCATTTTTTGTGCAAGTCTGGGAGCCAGTCTCCCTGCCTATCATTCCCAAGGTATGTGTTATGTCATTCCCTGAATTTTCTTTGGTTTTCGCTGACACATTTCTTTCCAGGCATGTCGCTTTGTCTCTAGATCTTTTAGGTGTTCATCTTCCTCTTAGCAGTACATGATCAATGGCCTCCAAGAGAGCATGATTGGAGGACACTTATGGACGTGCAACAAGAGAAGCAGCTGAGCGAGTGTCCTCTAGTCTACTCATATATGAAGATAACATGCTGTTTCTAGACAAGGACATCAAACTAAAATGGCAAGAGATCAACGATGCATTTGCAGGAATATTTGGGGAAGACCTCGAAGACCGCCAGGTATACGTGAACATCACAAGTCCGACTTGTACCAGATTGCATGTAGATACCCCGTGTTCCCATGCGCGGACATGATACACTGGATTGCCTCGCACACCGATCTTGAGACAATGACCTTGAGCAGTGTTAGCAAGATGAAGATTCCAAACTTCAGGGTAGAGGATTATGATGAGATGTATCAGATGTCAGAGCCCGTAACTATCATACAGACTCCCTTTAACACACCCAACAGAAGTGCCAACTCGAGAGAAATTTTGAAGAACTGGGTGAAGGAGACGACTAGATTCAGGATGACACCCAACCAGATCTATAAGACGAAGATACTATGGAAGGTGTATCAATACTTGGTCATTTTCGCATGTTGACTGTATGTCCAAGAAAGCACAGATACCTTCCCATAGAGTTGGGTGATCACGCTGGACCAACTAGACAAAGAAGGGAAACCATGTAACTGGTCTGACATGTTGGCTCATCAGCTGAAGGAACAGGTAATGAGGGCTCCACAGTTACCTGAAGGTATGCAAGTAGAGATCTACATGTCCGCCTACATCCTAGATGCAATTTGTGCCCAACAGGAGTTCCCGGGCTTGAAGTGGGCATGGTCACCAACAGAGACTGCTGTGAACACTTATTGTAAGGTGTTGTCTGAATGCAGCTTCAGAGGAGTTATCACACAACTGTCCAATCATTTCTTCACCCCATTTTACAAGATGATATTTGAATAGGATCCACCCTGCATGTCGAAGGCAACAATGGAGGCACTGATAGACATAGATGATTGGTATGCCTCACCGTCCGACACCTTCATACGGATGTACAGCGCGGAGAAGCCTCCGCATGTTCTACCAAAGTTTTCCTTGGACGTACTCATCATGCAGGAGGTAGCATATCACATCTCGGAAGGATTGATAGCTAGGCTACATCAAAAGAAGAAGGAACCTTGGCCCACTCTTTCGCTGCAAATTGGGTTATACGAGATATGGAGTTTCAAGCATGTAGATGTCGAAGTAGAACAAATGAAGAAGTATCCATTTGACCTCCTGAGTTACAATCTGTATGACCCGCATTGCCTTGTGAAAGATCACTGCACGAGAGTATAGTTCAATTCGATCCACGGGGCATTTCATTGGGCGAAGGAGGACCCATGGAGATATTTCTACAGCCTCTCCAGACCCAATGCACAGGTCGACTTTGTTGTGGAGTGGTTAGCGAAGCAACATGAAACAACATCCTGGAGAGCACGAGAAGCAACAACACCAGAGGAAAGCATACTAGTGCGCGACAAGGAAAGAGGAAGATTGTCGATCACATGGAGGAAGATAAAAGCTACAATTTCCGATTAGATCCACTTGTGGAGAAAGCAACTATGGCTATAGAGGCGGAGAGGCAACAACGCGAGAAGTGAATCACGCAAAGGCAGAGGGAGAAGAGAAGAATGGAGGAAATAAAGAAGGATTTGCATGATTTGAAGGTGCAAACCCGAAAGGAACAAGAGATGTGCAAACAGGAGAGGGAAGCACAACAACAATAGGTAGAATAGGGGGTGCAACATGTGAAAACAAATGGAATAGCACCCATACAGGTAGTGGACTCATTAGAACAACTGGCATTAGGAAGACAGGGTGAACCATTGTAGGAGTAGGGCTTCACTCATGAGATAGAGAAAGCACTTCAACAGTTGGATATGGATATGGAGCAACATGAATTGGAACAATACATACACCCCATGCCTCATCACCAAGAGGTCGACTTACCTGCTTCATTGCATCCAGAAGATGAGCAAGTCTCAAGCGACCAAGGAGGCACTAAGATCCTTGGAGATCATCCGGAAGGAGAGATGCACAACATCTCATTCGACGAGTCTCAACATAGAGTTGTGTAGTCTCGCAGAGTGTCAACTCCAGATGATCATACATCTCCTGCACAGGTTGAGGAACGAGTGATCGTGTCTGACGTGTGCAAACATCCAATAGCCTTGGCCGATGCTACCAAAGTGTATGCTGAAGCCACTAGCTCAAGTGTTCTCTTTCTAATAGATGAGAATGAGCGAATGGCTAAGGAACTACAGGCGGCCAAGTAAGGAGGAGAGTTGGTGATAGCGTCCACCCGAGCTGAACTGAAGAAGGCAATACTGGATGAAGTATTGTCCCTTGACACAGTTATGTGAGCGTTGTACTCCAAGTTTGGTACCGTGCATAAGGCAGTCGTTCGTCTCAACAAATGGTAGCAACGATGTGCTAGAAGAGAATGTATCTTGGCCAACATGCATGCTGCTATTGATTACATGCAAACATGGACGATGAGATACAAGGGAGCCCCACTTTACTTGCCTAAGATGATGAAGGCCATAGCGGTCGAGCTGAAGGCATGTATCCGGAGTCAGATCCAGAACTATGAAGAACTCGTGGAGCTCATCACTAGTATACAATCTTCCCATGCACATGTATGCAAGAGTATGGATGTTGTGGTGTGCGCACATGTGATCCCATCTATTGGGACTCTCACCCAGGCGAAGACAAAGGCATAGTTCTGACTAGAGCTTGAATTGCACTTCGACGAGTTGATGCACATTTCCATTAGCCCAAACTTGCTCATCAGTGCAAACATAATGCACAAGTATGTTGCTAGTCTAACTGCATTGAGGATAATGATGCGCATGCTTTCAGACAAGTTGGACAGAGGAGCTCGAGAAATGTACTCGAATTCTATGGAGGCAAAAGTCAGGTTCCAGAAGGATGTCACCTTGGAGCACACAAACACCATCATGGACTACCGATCTTGGCATCAGTACGCTACTGTTGATAATCGCAAGGATGTTGAAGAGTTGGACTTCCATGGTTGTCTAAGTCATAGTGATGTCTAGCATGTCTTGGTTAAGCCATTTTGTCTCACATGGGTACATGGGCATTGTAATTTAATGTCTTGTTAAGTGTAAGTCAAGTGTCGATAGTTGGATGTAATATTCATAGGGTAGATGAAGAGTCACGGGGGTAGATGAACTGTCACAAAGGGGAATTTCAAGGGTCACCCCACCCTTTGCTATAAATATTCCCTGATAACTCATTATAAAGGCTTTTGGTCAGCCAAGCTTCCGATAGGACTATCATAGAGAGAGCTTGCACAATATTGTAATGAGCCTTGGTTTCTCTATTGCATAGAGCTAGTACATCTCTTTGAAGGAGCAGGCGGTTGTGGCTGTAACGTTCCGCTGTTGGAACTAGTGGTTGGACATGGATGTATTGTATGATTGGAACTTACACTTATTAATATAACAAGAGCCAACACTTTTCATGCATATGTTGTATTGTATTCTATGATATCTAGTTTACTCGAAATGATATATGTATCTATTTTCTTACGCATGCATGTATAAATTTCTGTGTATGTATGAATCTTTCTGAAATGTGATGTTGGTTTAACCATCACTTTTTATTGCTAGCTAACTTTCCTTCCATGTTGTGATGCATCTTTGCTCGTGTGTTCCCTTTTTAATTCCATGCTATCATAGGTTTCCAAGGGGCACGCTCATATCAACCCCCATGTGTTAGAACCTCTAATGCACCTTCCTTGGCTCATTGCATATGTCACACCCTTGCTACCAACAAAGTTATATTACTTGCCTTTGCGTGAAATCGTGGTCAAGACAGTACCGTACAACCCACTGCTGAGACTCCTACCCCAAATGGTCTGAGGTCTAATTGGGACTTCTTACTGGGGATATCCCATGACATGTTGGCGGGTCTAGCACCGTCAACATTTCTGACGCTAGAAGGAGGACCAAATGATAAGCTGTGTCCTCTCATCCTGTTTTGAAGATTTGCATATCTATCATGGATTCTTGCACTCTTCTCCCTCCATGATGTTTTTCGAATCACGAATATGTCACCATCACAAGGGTGTTTTTCTATCACTTGTCCACTTACACATATGATGGCGAAGGCGAAGTGGCCTAGCCTGAGTTCTTACATGACTTTCTTCTGATGATTCATGAGGAAGATGGATGTTCTGATGAACATACTAGTTTTTTGCGTGCATACGCACTTCGCGGATCTCCACATCGGTGGCTGTGCATCCTACCAGCTGAAAACGTGCACTCACTTGAGCACTTATGATGTGATCTCATTGAAGACACTGTCTATCATTTTGATCCAGAACATCTTGACCAAAAAATGTTACAAAAACGGAAGGCTTTGCATGAGTCGACTATGGATTTTTGGCAGCGCTTCTGTGATTTGCAGTTTCAAGCTCCGAAGAGCCAGATGAAATTTTTGTATCTTTGGGACCGATTCGAGTATTGCGTTAAGAAATCTACTTGTCCCAAGAAAAAGTTTGAAATCAAGCCTCGCTCAATATTCTTCAGTGATGGAGTTGCACAATCACAAATGGACACGGTCACCATTACAAGTGACTGTCTGCCATACCCTCATCAAATAGCTCTGCCACTACAAAGTGATGTTGAGGATCATGCTCACGCACATGTTCAACTGTCATATCCTCCCAACATCACTTCGCTTAATTTTCGCACAGATCTGGTTGTGATTCCATCGAGTTGTCATATGCATTTTGTTCCACAAATTCCGTCTTCACACTCGACTTTTCCTCCGGATGATACTGTCTTGTGTTGTTCCATTCCGGGCTCTACACTTGTTGTGAACAAGGAACAAGCCATAGATGGAGTTGGTGTTGCACAACCAACATGCATTGTCATTCATGAAGAGTGTGACCACTGGGAGCTTTAGCATCCACACTCGGTGAAGGATGAATCCCTTCCGTCTTAGCCCCCTCTGTTCTTTCCTAACATTTTTGGTGAACCTGCCATCCATGATTTTGTATGTGTACCTTCATCCATAGATGCACCCATTTTTTATCACTCACAGGATACATTGGATGTTAGTCCATCATCCGACAATGGAGAGGATGAGTTATTCATTGAAAATCCACTTAATATTTCATCTGCCTTTTCCAGAAACAAAAAGGATGAATTTGTCCGCTTTTCATCTACCCCTCTGTTTGATTCATCAGATCATGAGGATGCCGATGAAATCATTGATTTTTCTGATCGTGGCTATTGTGATCCATTTACTTCCATATTCGACCACGATCATGATTCTATAGTAGTTGATTTTTTGAAGCCACCGGTTTATGATGATCTATCTGACAATGAAGTCGAAACACCCCAAACTGTCGAGGCACTTTAGCCTAAGTTTATGATTATGTTAGGCCCTCGCTCTCTTGGGGTTGGTTTCATTTCCGATTAGGAAATTTTTCAATCACCCTGGGATCCTCATCACTCATTTATATGCATTGAAGATCAATCTCACACACAGATCATGCTTCCTCCACTCGAAATGCATGATCCCATCGGTCATGCCTTAGAGGAATCTTACATTGCAAGCACACATGCACAACACAAGTTGTCTTTGTTTCTTTTGTTTGCTTGCATGTCACAGTCAAGAGTGTGCATATGCTTCAAAGCTACTAGCAGTGTTGCACAATACCATGATAAGTCCACGGACTGCTCGTCATGCACTTGCACTCACTTATGTCCTGTGGGAACTTTAAAACATGAAGTGTGATTGTCTTCATTGTTATATATTTCTTTCTTGCTAGTTCGCACAACTGGGTTGCTCGCGGACCAAGCCTTCACCAACATGGGTCAACCAATGCGCCGATGCCTGCATTGGAAAGATCACTTCATGTGATCAAGCCCATGCACTGTTAGTTTAGGAGTAGGAGTAGTGTTTGCTTTCAATTGTTTTCTTGCATGCTTGTTTTCTTACTTTATTTATATGTTTGTTTGTCTTCTTGCTTGTTTTCTTACCCACTTTTATTTCACTTTTTCTTCTGCTTCTACTTTGATTTGATGATTGTTTGCTTGCTTCTTTGGTTCGTAGGTCAGTTTCACATGAAACCATGTATGACTCTTGAAACAAGATGAGTAAAATACAAGATTCCTTGTGCAACTATCACTACTTGGGTTATCTGTCACCCTACCTCTGTATGAAGAACTTGTTACTTCTAGTCCATGATATGTCAAAGGAAAATATGTGCTGTTTGAAGTGAACCTTGGTGAAAACATAATGCTTGCGCGCTAACTAGTGTCACCTACTCTAGTTGGTTGTTTTTGGGTTAACCCTTGTCAGCTCAGTCAAGTAGAGTAAGGTGAGGGGGAAAACCTTAACAAGCACGACAAAGATATAATAAACTACTTCTCTGCAGGAACAACCTCTTATGCTCTCAATAAGTTAGGATCCATCTTCCACCTCTAAAATGAATAAGTGCTATGCACAGTTATTAAAAAGTGAAAAATGAAAAAAAAAGAAAGTGTAACATTTCAAAAATGAAAAACGAATAAGACGAAAGAAGAGAAAGGCTTCCTGCCCAGATAGGTGATGCAAGTAACTCCACCGGGGTAATGACTAGGCTCATTGGCAGTAGAGCCATGCTTGTGTTCCTATGTGACTCTGCCAGGGTAATAGCTAGGCTCACTGGCAGCAGAGCCATGCTTGTGTTCCTATGTGACTCCACCGGGGTACTGTCTAGGCCTACTGGCAACGGAGCAACACCAGAGATGAAACTAAGATTCTGACGACTATACTGCTTGTGCACCAATGATCCAGGTGGATATTGGTGG
>APFE030709157.1:0-10759 GCA_000404065.3 Pinus taeda
CAAAAAGCATTATTTCGTCCTTTCTATATTGTTGGTGGAATGAATAAATATTGACTTACAAGTCCAATTAGTTTTTATGATTTTTTTTTTTTTGGCTTTCCCGCTAGGTAATTTTAACGGGTCATTTTATTGCAAATTTTAATTGCAAGAAGTTTCTAGTAGGCCAATTATATTTTATGATATCTATATAGTCATTTAGTGGTCATATTGAATTTAAATGGTTTCCCACTATGTGTTCCAATCTTCTAGAGCACTGGCCGGTGAACAAATTAACCATGCCACTGAAGTCCACACCCACACCAACCCGCAACCCTTAATAAAAAAAAGAATAACTTCATTCCTAAAAATTATATTCAACTTTTTTGACTATTTTGAGTTCACTCAACCTTAAACCTCTCTAGGCAAAGAATGCCTTCATTGCCTTTGCATTCAATAGACCAAAATCTTTTGTTCTCTTAAAAAATGATAATAAATCATGATAGTTAATTTGGGTCTCTAGTAGATTTTAAATACTTCTACTACAAAGTTTAGATTACCTACCATTCTAACATTATTTGCATAACACATTTAGTAATAAACATTTGCTGCTAGGTAAAACTTATTTAATTAAAATAACATGATGTATAAAATTTTACCATTTTATTGTGCAACATTAAACACTTAAACTATGCCAACTAAAAAAATTAATAAATATATAACTAAGCTAACTAAAAGAGTAATAAATATTTAATTATTAGTCTTAAAAGCATATTCAAAATGTCTTGTAAATATCACTATTATTATAAAAATGTGATTTCAATCAGAATCATGCTCAAGTAGTCATGCCAGTTAAAGTAGCTCAAATAGTCATGCGAGTTAAAGGTAGTTGAAAATTTAAATCCATTTCTTTCTATAGGTAATTAACGATGCTCCACCAATTCTATAAGCAAGCGTAGTCTTTGTAATTGAATGGTTGGACAATCATAATATATTTACTTATACAACAAGATAATAGCTGTTTGATGGTTATTTCTCTTCTATAGAGATTTACAGATATTATTGAAAAAAAATATTAAAACAATAATAAAATTTCTATTAATTAATTTTATAAAAGCATAAGTATGAAAAAGAGTTTCAAAAAAGTTACATGAACGACTTTCCGGTTTTAAAAAATTTGTATGAACGTTTAATGGATCCAAATTAAAAGAAAATTAAAACCTCCATTACCCTTTAATGGAGCAAAATTAAAAGAAAAGCTTTGGATCCTCCATTACATTGTCATTTGAATGCTTTTCATACCAATATAAATAGTGGCCGCACCTTTTACCATTGTTCTCGATGTAGTGAATGTTTGAGCCCTTGTTTCTTTTTGGAAGATTTATGGTCTTGTGTTTGTTTCAAGCATGAGGGGATCGGCAAATTCTTGCTCACCTGTTGTTCTTGTTTTCTCTGGTTTATTGCTCTGCCATTCTGGCTTTATTGTTTTCATTTTCTCTGGGTTTATTGCTGGGCGATTTGATTCAGTTATCGTGTATATATTTTTATTTGACTTGGCCGGATTTTGTCTTTTTTATTTTGTTTGCAGTGTTCTCTATTGGCATGTTAAATCTGTTTATGGAACTAGGGCTAAACACCATAAGTAAGAATATTATAATTCTTATTTTCACTAGTTAATCAGCGGAATGATTTAGAGATGGTACGAAAGAAGTGGTACAGTTTGCGAAAGCAATAGCAATGTTTGTGCCCTGCATTGACCCGACAATTAAAAAAGCTCAGTTGGGGAATTTCAGATATTTTCAATTACAGTTGAGATTATTTTCGGTTGTTTCAAATTCTGTGTTAAAATTAGACGCTCTTGAAATTTCTTAGATTATCCGTTCTTAATTTGCTAGGTGGTGTGAATATGTGGTTAAACTAATTTTAATTTTAGTTCTAATCTATTTCTTGAATTATTTGACATTATTCCTCATGAAATCGATGCTTTCTAATTTTCTGTTAAGATTCGTTTAAATTAATTGAAATTTTGATAAACTTATGATATTATTGGCCATGGTACCTGTACAATGTTAGAAATAGAATTCAGTTTTCATGGCCTCTCTGTAGCAGATTTATGGTGGAATATTTGATGAAATTATTCTGCAGAATATGTTAAGACGTCTGTCGCATATTTTTGTGCAAGGATTCAATTCTGGATAAAGGATTTTTGTCTCTGCATTCGATGGCTTTCTCCTCTGCTTCCTGCACGATGGATGCCTCGACTTATGCTGTTGGCTCCACATAAACTAAGTAGAAGCTTCGGCAGCCTATTCTGGTAAAAAATCCAAGTCGATAGATCCCATTAAATTAAATTAATTTTAATAATTTAAATGACATCAGAGAACTTTTGACAGAGTATCCGTTATTAGGAGGCATTTGCAGTAGATTTATGTGAATGCATTGATGGAATTATTCTAGAGTACTCTTTATTAGGCATTTGCAGTAGATTTATGTGAATGTATTGATGAAATTATTCTACACAATACTTGTTTCAATGACCTGTGTCTAGGGATTCAATTATGTATAAAGAATTGTTGCCTCTACCTTGTACGGCTTACTCCAGTGCTTCCTCTATGGCCAATGCCTCTGCTGCTTACTATGGTGTCTCCTCTAAGGCCAATTCTCAACTGTAGCTCTGGCTGCCTATGCCTATCCAGCTCTATCTGCGTTCATGTATTCCACGGACCATAACTGACTGCTGCCAACGATTATGATAGCAAAAAAGTGAATGAGAGATGATGAAATTAATACCTCTAACAATTGGGCGTTGTTCTTTGATAAAATTGGGAGTTATTAATTTTTTTTAATGAATTGGTTTTCAATTTTTGGAAGTTATGTGAGTATTCAATTAAATTAATTCAAAATTTAATGTATTAATGAAATTATTTGAGTACTCGTTTTTTATTTTTATTTTCAAAGTTAATTTAATTGTTGGAGTGCTATTTTTAAGTTTTTCGAATTTTTGTATAAATCGATCAACTTAATTTAGATTTTAAAATACTTGTATAAATCGTATCACACGACATGGTTTGAAAGAATAATCATTTTTAATGTCCATCGTAACAAATTTGTGTTGATATGTATTACATAATACAATTTTTAAAACCTTTGTATTGTATTTATGCACAAGGATTCAATTCCAAATAAGGCATTGTTGCCTCTACTTTCTTGCTTTTCGCATTTATGCACAAGGATTCAATTCCAAATAAGGCATTGTTGCCTCTGCTTTCTCGCATTTTCGTGTATTGTACAGGTGATGCAGCCTTATGTACTTTCCATTGCAGCCATATCTGCTTCACTTTCCATGACTCTTTTCATAAAATTAAATGACATGGTCAAATGCTTTCACTATTATTGAAGTTTATATGATAGCGAAAATGACATGGTCAAATGATTTTACTCTTGAAGTTAAATATGATAGCGAAAATGAGATATATGATTAGACTGTGGGTTGTTGTTTTCTCGGGTTTTGTGAATGTGTGGTTAAATTAATTTTAATTTTAGTATGTTTCTTGAATTATTTGACATTAGTATTGATGAAATTGCTTGACAGACTGCCTTTTGATGTTTTGGATTTTTTTTTAAGGATTTGATTAAATTAATTTTAATTTTGATATACTTATAAAATTATTTGCCATGGTATCTGTAAAATGTTCGAACATGATTCCTTTTTCGTGGCCTTCGTAGCATATTTATGTTGAAATATTTGATGAAATCATTCTGTAGGGTAGGTTAAGACGTTTGTAGCATATTTTTGTGCAAGGATTCAATTCCAGACCAGGAATTCTTATCTCTACCTTCTGTGGCTTTCTCCTCTGCTTTTGCAACCACCGGTGCCTTTACTTATGCTATTGGCTCCTGATAAACTAAGCTCCAACCGCCTGTGCTCCTAAGAAAAACTAAGTCCGTAGTTTTTGTGAAGATTAGATTAAATTAATTTAAGTTTTCATATACTTACGAAATTATTTGGCATGGTGTTTGTGAAAATGTTTTACAGAGTACTCATTTTTTAGGCATTTGCCGTAGATTTATGTTAATGTGTTGATAAAATTATTCTAAACAATACTTTTTACAATGATCTTTGTCTAGGGATTCAATTCCGTATAAAGAATTGTTGCCTTTAATATTGAATTTAACCTAATTTATAGGTTAAGGAGAATGAGATATGATGAACCCTCACCAGAAAAATGAATGAGACATGATGAAATTAATATGTCAAGGCAATATTTTGCGAAATATCTCTTAAAACACCCACAGTCTGCCGATCATTTTGGACAACAGTCCATGGTCAAATGCTTTTACTATTAAAGTTATATGATAGCGAAAATAAGAAATGGTTAACCCTGAGCGGGGATTGAAGGGTTAAAATGAATTTGTAATGATTAAATTAATTCCTGAATTCAGGCTAGTTGTTCTTCTTTTGTTTGCAGCGTCACTCTGTTTCTTACATTTCGTAGTCAAAACAATGGGCTGGCCAACCGGGTTGTGTAGAATTTCAATAGATATGAACCATATTTTCCCGAAACCACCAATGGAAACAAATACGTGTGAATTTTGGCCAGCCGGGTTGTGTAGAATTTCAATAGATATGAACCATATTTTCTCGAAACCACCAATGGCAACAAATACGTGTGAATTTTGTGCAGCCCGAAACCATTAATAGCAACAAAACCCACAACCGATTGTTCCCCACAACCGATCCAACAATGGTTTCATATTTTTTTCCCCATTAATTTTTCATCTATTTTTTATTCCATTCATTGATTGGCTTAAAATAGTTCTAAACCCTTCCTTTTGGAAGAATTGCAGCTAATCATTTAAAAAAAAATTAGTTAATCATTTGAGCGGTTAAAGTGGTTAAAGAAGTGTAGCTAATCATTTAAAAAAAAAATCAGTTAATCATGAGTGGTTAGCCATGCTTTTTGCATTAGCACATTCTCATTTCTCTCTGTTTTGCATATCCCTCATCTTGATTTTCACTAAGAAATAATCCCTCATATATTTATGTTTTATTTATTCTTTTTGCCCATCCTATTTCATTTCTTTAAGTAGGCTGCTTAATATTATCATAGGACCGTATCTTTTTTAATTAATAGGTAGTTCTCATTTCCAAAAAGAATAGGACAGACAAGCACAATAAGGCTAATTAAAAATCTACCTTATTAATTTGATGGACATAAATTTAAGTATTCAATAATACCATTTTTAAGGGTTAGTGGGGAGATGGGGTGAGGAGGAGGTTTCAATAATAAAATCATGTGTTTAATTGTATGAATAAATTCTAGTTTCAAGACAAATGAAGTTGTTGTTAGTGGGGAGATGGGGTGAGGAGGAGGTGGAGGCAAGAGTGGAGGTAGTAATAGTGGAGACCAAAGGAGGAGGAGGAAGAGTGGTAGGATGGTGGGAAAACGAGGAGGAATTTAAGGAGCGACAGAAGGGAGGAGCGATTAGTGGGGAAGACTAGCAAGAAGAGGAGGAGGGGGGACTAATTATAGTGAGAAACACATGGGGGAGGGGGTGGTAGTGGTAGAAGGATACAATGCGAGGGTGGGATATGAGGATAAAAAGAGGATGTGGAGGGAGGGGATGGAAGAGGAGGCTGTGGGGAGGTGGTGCGAGGAGGAGGTGGAGTAAAATGTGGCGGAGGAAGAGGGCAGGGGGAAGAGGAGGAGGTGGAGGAAAAAGTGGAGGAAGATGAGGGAGGGATCTATAGGAGGATCAAAAGGAGCAGGAGTAGGTGGGATAATGGAGAGGTGAGGTGAGAGGAGGAGTAAGAGGAGGGGATATATGAAGATAAGGGAAGGGGTGAGTGGCATGAGGGTAGAGTAGGGAAGAGGAGGAAAAGGATGAGGATTAGGCAGAGGAGGTCTGGGTGGAAGGGAGGATGAGATGGGTAAGAGGGTTGAGAGGGTTGGGGGAAGAGAATCGAGAGTAGGAGGAGAAGGGGAGAGGATGAGGTGGAAAAAGATGTGGAGGAGGAGGAAAGAGGCACATGTTTATAAGGGAGGAAGGAGGAGTAAGAGGAGGTGGTTGAGGGGATGAATAGGTGGATGACGGTAGGAAGGCAATGAAGAGGGAGCATGGCAGGCATGTGGAGAAGTAAGATGAAGAAGACGAGGAGGATAAGGGGAGAGGATGATGGAGAAAATGAGGTAGAGGAGGAGGAAAAAGGGAGAGGTTAAGAAGGGAGGAAGGTGACAAAGCAGGAACATGGAAAGAATGTGGAGGAGTAAGAGGAGGAGGAGGAGGAAAAGGAGAAGAGGAGAAGGAAGAGGATGGGATGAGGAATTGGTGGGTGGGAAAAGAAGGAAGTGCATGATGAGGAGGAGGAAGAGTAATAAGTGTAGGAGGGTGCAAAAAAGAGGAATAAGTGAAGGTGAGACAAAAGGGAAGAGCGAGTGAGGAAGACTAGAAAGAAGAGGAAGAGGGGGTACTCAGGCAAAATAGGAACATGAGGGCGAGGAGGAAAGGGACATGGGAGTTGAAAATGAAAAGAGATAGAAGGGGAAGCGAGGATAAAAAGAGGATGTGGGTGGGAGGGGAAGGAATAGGAGGCAGAGGGAAGAGGAGGTTGTGGAGGGAGGGGTGATGAGTAGGATGTGGAGGAAAAAGTGGAGTAGGCATAAAGGGGGAGGGTAGAAAATTTGTAGGATGAGAAAAAGGAGGATGAGGAGGAGGTGGGGAGGTGGGAACGTGAGGTGAGAGGAAGAGGCATAGGAGAAGACAAAGGAGGACAAGGGAAAGGTGGAGTGGCATGATTGTAGAGGAGGGAGGAGGAGGAAAAGGAGGAGGATTAGGGGAGGACATGCAGGTAGAGTGGAGGATGATATGCATAGGGGGATGTGGGGGGTTGATAAATCTTGGGGGAGCCAGAGGAGGGGTGGGTGCTGTGTAATTAGAAAGATGGGGAGGATGGGGATGGGGGAAGAGGGGAAGGGAGAGGAGGTGTTGGAGGCAGTATCTTTGAAGGGGCTATTGGAGGTAAATGTGGAGGTCGAGGAGGAGGATTAGGATGATGCATAAGAGGAGTTGGGGGAAGGAGGAGTGAGAAGGAAATATTCCAATAAATTTATATCATAAAAATTCACATTATAAACGCAATCCAAATAATTTAAATGCAAATTATCATGTATTTTAAAAGCCTCCTCAGACATTAAGGTAGTGAGGGAATTTCTCCAAATGTGCCTACAATTGTAGTGTTCAATACACATATAATCACTGAGTGCTTAATATATTAAAGCCTTCCACAAAAACATTTGTAAACTACTCTTGAAGACAAAAATTGAAAAAGACAGTTCCTTGAACAATGTTAAGATAACTCATAGTGACAAAAATACCTTGCTTACCTCGATTGTGACACCTTGAGAAAATGATATTAACATTAGCATCTCCATCTCCGTCAACATCAATGTGCCTTACCAATTATGCTACCATACTCCATTAAAAGATCGATTGATCATGCTTTTAAAATAATTGAGCAAGGTCATCATTGTTTATATCCACAACTCACAGGAATTGGAGCCCTTGTCATATCATGACATCGACATGGAGGGATATGGCTCTATATAGGGAAATGATTTTAAGAATGCTAACAAGGCAAGAAAATCTACATCTTCTATCTACTCACAAAGGCATTTTGTTGCAATATTGTTGTTTGCTTTTTATTTTCCTGAACAATAATAAAAGGCAATGGGTAATTCCAAAAAATCAAAGGTTTCACTTTTGATTTAAATAAACAAGTACAAAATCCAAATTGGAATTAAAAAAAAATAAAGAAAACAGTTGCACACATAGGCAAAAGGTAGTAATGTAACTCTCAAATTCAAAATGTTAATTCCATTCCATGACTTGTCCCATGCTTTTTCTTGATCTACACAATGACAAGAAATCACAAAATAAACGTAGGGAAGCTATGAATAATAAAAATTATGCTTCGTAACTATCCATGATTACTAACATGATATTGGAAATAAAAAATCAATGTGATGATTAACAAATAAAAGAGTACACTTTCTCCTATTAAATAGTAAATAATAATCTCTTACAAAATATGACATTTTCTAAAAAGATTTTCCAATTATTATGATTACATTTAAAAATAATTTAGTTTATATATTTATTTACTTATCCCTTAAAAAATCTAAAGATTTATTGGATTTTATTTAGTCATTTTATAAAAGTTAATGATAAAAACTTATCTTTATGAGATTACTTATTCTAAAATAATTTTAATTACCAAGTGGAGATTGTGGGATTATGCTGTGAAACTTAGATATAGGAGAATTATCTGTTTCGAATAAAGATGTTGTAGAGTGAAATTTTGCATGTTGTGTGCCATATCAAAACTAAAGCCAATTAGCATCCTACAGCAAGAGAACCTTAGTTCTATTGCGATATATTTCTTTGAAATGGTGAAATCACTTAGAAATGCCTTTCCTTGTAAGAGTCTTGCTTCTTGGATCCATATTGAGATGTTAGAAAGGTATTATGTTGATCATATGCAAATAATTGATACAAGATGGAAACCTTGTTTGACTTCTCTTTAAGTGGGATACAAACAAGTTGGGGAGCTATCAACAGCGACATAAATGTTGATTGAGTACAAAATGCTCTTAACCCAAATGAGATTTTACCAATATATGTTGTTCAACTGAAGGATTGAAATTATGTAGTTTTATTATAACTTATGACAAGCCTTTTCTATGTGAATTTCTAAGAGCATGGAGGCTAGTTTTTGGGTTTTGATGGTATGAAGTGCATCTCTAGTGATTGTGATTTTGTCCATTATATTCATTCTAGTGAAAACTTGTTTCATGAGCAAATACCATAATAGACAAAAGAAGTGAAATTAAATGATAACTTGATAAGTAGTAAGTTCCTGAAAACTATTATTTGTAGCTGATATTGAAGGCTGAAATCGTGCCTCAATTTCAAATTCATATTTGGCCCTTCCTCTATGTTTTATGGCCACAAAAGTAGAATTTATTGAAGGATCTATCTTCACACATGTTTAATTTCATATATTGTGTTGTGGGAAAATATATCTAAATTCTCTGATAGCATGTTAAAGGATTCAGTGGTCAAGTTATCCATGCAGCAAGACTTGTCATAGGGGCATGCATGACTTGACGATTTCTAGTGATGGGTCTACTTCAAATATCTTCTATGACATCCCGACATCAAATGGGAGAACTTTTTACCATCGATGACCATATAATCTAGAGTAATAATTTTATACATCGATCTTGATAAAATATTGACGAGACACCTTTGTTACTAGGTATGCAAATTTTCAGGGTAATTTTTCGACCTTCAAATCTTCTGAAGCAACCAAATTCACCAGAAAATTATCGAATTTTAAGATTCAATTTGGAAGAAATGTAGATTCACTAAATGTAGTATATACACTACATGGCCCTCTACTACATGAAATCATTTATTACATGAAAGCATTGGAATGTGTGCAAGTTTCTGAAATGGGAATGCCTGAAAACATGACCTCCCAAAATGTGTGTGGGAGAAACATGGTATATAAAAAGTACAAAATACATAGATATTTCAAGCAACATATTATCTTTTAAGAAAATAAGCAAGACAATAAGAATGATATTCATAAATGAAATTTTAGGAGTCGATTGTCTATATTAATTCATGTAGAATGATTACATGATGCAAAATCCCATATCTTGGTGGTATTGAATAATACCAATCCCATACCCTCATACATGATAAAATCCACTCGAATGGAAACAATCATGCCAATGCTGAAATGTTGACATTTTCCTTTACCGTACATTTTCTATCATTTTACTTTAATAAATTTTAATATTAGCATTAATTACCAAGGTGATGAACTCTACAAAGATCAATCCCTTCTTACCATTTTTTCGTGGAAAGGGTGATATTTTCCTATAGGTCCCATGCCCATCTTGGGAACTTAGGTGGGCTCAAGAACCAACAAAAAGGCTCCTAAATGCCTTCGAAACATTGTTGGTCAAACTTATGGTTAGTGATACTACATGGCATTTCCATATTAGGAAATGCTTGAAAGATGGGTATTGTCCATGAATGTTACATGCTATTGTATAGTGACATTGTCTTGTGGAATGACGAGGTGTTGTCACTATTAGGCTAAACATTGAGCTACTGTGCTTGAACATAGACTACCATCCTTGTCATGCCGAGCCTCTATTATTGTTGTACTAAATTAGGAATTAAAAACTATGATCCATGTTGTAAGTATGAGATTACATTTCATTGCAACCCAAGCAAGATGGTTTGCTAGCAACATCATGTAGATGTACTTGTATCCATAAAAATTGGAGAAATAAATATACAAAGGATGTGCATACTATCCATTAGATCACCAACAGATGAGGTTGATAAGTGTGTAGTAACAACAATGTACCATGTTCGCAAAAAAAAGGCCAAGTCAAGCAATCCAAACTACTCTAAAAGAAACAACACAAATACAAAATTTGCATTGTTAATCTGCAACAAAATATTTTCAATCCTTGTGCTTAGAATCATTTATTAGAGAGCTATGATAATATCTTGTTTTTATGGAATGGTATACTTGGTTCTGTGTATAAAGAGACTGTCCTTATTTATATTTGAAATTAATTATGGTCCTAGATATATGAAAGTTATGTTATTTCTTAAGAAGGCCATATACAACTATGCAATTGATTTGGATAGGGAAAATTTGGTTTGAAGGAATATGAATGAGATGTTTATGGAAAAA
>APFE030709162.1:765-43207 GCA_000404065.3 Pinus taeda
CCCTCAAAGAGGGAAACAGTCCACGACCTGAGCCAACGCGACCACTTCAGGCAATTTATTAATAAAAGAATGAAAATTTACATAAGATTCTCTCATGAACAGTTAGCCTACAAATGACACTCCATGCTCTTTAAATAGAGATCATGGACCAATCGGGTGTTAAGCCACGGATCAAGTGTCGGTAATACCGAGGAGAGAATGAACCGTCGGATCACTACATATCGTGATCGTCGGATTGAGAAAAGAAACACACTTTACCTAACTCTATACTAGACCAAGTTATACTTAACTATTTCCTATGTGTCAGAATATCCTAACAGTTTTCTTACTTTTCGTGCCATTTAGTTTCCTTTATATGGATATTTAACATCTTTAACTACTAAAGTCATTTTTTGGTCCAAGTTTTCATAGAAAATTTTAAAAGATGGTTGTATACATAGATTTGATTGAATAAAATCAATTTCTTGACTCTTATTTAATTGAAACATATCTCTTGAGCCTTTCTGATTATTATTATGTAAATTGAGTAGATTTGTGGCATGTGCTACCTATTTTTTGGTTGTCATATGTCATATCTTTTAATGCATGCACAATATTTTGGTTGTTGGTGTAAATTTTTAAATCTTCCTATAATTTATTTTAGTTTGTTGTATATATGATAAGTTTTATTTGTCTTTTTCAATTGTAAAGTATTGTTTCGTTAATTGTATCTACACCTTGTCTTCTGGTTATTCATTTTTGTAATTTGTAGTATATTTTAGTAGAATTTACATGAGGTCTTTAAGTAACCGGGCTTAAGCTCTACTATCTCACTTAGCCCTATGGAATTCAAAAATGTTGTAGGCACAATATAGGAACTTTCTCCCTAGATGTAAGCTACTCCTTCCTATTGAGTTTCAAGTTCAAACTATTAGGTTAGCAGTTGAATTAGGATTGGATATAATAAAGGAGACAATGAAAGAATTATGAAATTGAATGAATTAGATAAAATAATACAAGAATCTCTACAACAAACTACTTTAATAAAATGACAAAACAAAAAATGATGATAAGTTAATTAAGAAAAATCAATTTAAATATGGTTATTGGGCCTTAGTTTTTGACTCCAAGATCAAGGATTTCAAGGGCAAGTTCACCAATTCTTCAACAATGGTTTTATAAAAATTAATATGGTGGATGAAGAAGGAGTTTCTTTTGTGGTTAATTTTCATCGATTAGAACTCTTTAATAAATCTATCAATCACGATGATTTTATTTCCCTAATATTTCAATAATTAGTGATGCATGTTGTGGATAAAGGAAATGATACTCATATTTCTCTTCCATTATGAATTTACGTTTCAAGAAATATAAGAATGGAATATATATATATATATATATAATATATATTATATATATATCTATATATATATCAAGAAAAAAGAAAAAAAGAGTTTAGTGGTGCAAATCCAAATTATTGGCATAACACAAACTCAAATTTCCTTAGAAGACCAAGAAATTGACCAACAAAAATTCTCAATAAAAGATCCACCAAGTGATTTGTATTTTTATCAAGATTGTTAGTGATTTCTATGAGCATTAGATATTGGTATAAAGAGATTATTTTCAAATTTGAACATGTCATGTTAATTCCTTTTGAAGAAGCTCAAAGACTATTGTGTATAGATTTGTGCAAAACATTCCATTTCCATCTAACAAGACAATCCTTTATTTTGAATTCTTTAGGAGTTTAATTTCTAATCCAAATGAGAAGTGAAAATAAGGCTATGAGATCCTTTTTTCCTACTAAGCATGATATCAATTTAAGAATTTTTATCAACATCCATTTCATGTAGAGAAAGAGGATGTGAACCTGTCAACAAAGAATGAAGATAATCAATATACAAATTAAAGATTAAAGGCTCACAAGAATTTTGAAGACAATACCATTATTGTTCATATGGTATGGAAAGTATGGTAAGAAAATTTCAATGTCTTAAATTTTGTTAAGAATCTCAAATTAAGAGTTAATAATATATCTTTGTATGCTTATTTCATCTACCCTAAAAGTTTTTCCTAAAAACATTAGTGGTTATTAACCCCAAAATTTCCAAATTTTATTTACAATTCCAATAAAAGTGTATCATATTTTCCTTTGCAATAGGTTAAGGTTAGTGTCGTATTACCTCCAAAATTGCTATTTTTGATAATAAACCTATCCCATCCTACATATTATATTCATCTTTACCCACTATTTTATTATCCTATCATTACATATACCTTGTCTACTTCACTAAACATCCTTATTTCTCCACTACCATATAGGCCATCATTGCTACATTCAACTCTTATGGATATTTCATAACACTTGTCCTCAATTTCATTCATGGAATGACTTCAACAAAAGGCAAATGAACTCTACAAAGTCACATTTTACTAGCAAGGTTATACTTTGTTTTCAAAGTTCAAAAAGCCTTGTTTGAGTTATACTCTGCAGCCCTCATTTTCAACTTATGTTGTCACTAATATATACTCTATATGGCAAGCGTATTATTGAAGAAAATGGGAGGCTCAAAGAAGAGAACAAGAGGATTCAGGAAGAAAATATTATTCTTCAAACATGCTTATCAGTGGTACCCACATAAGAAAACACTAAAGGGTAAGAATAGGAACTTGAAGGTAAGATTGTTCATACAAATGCCAAGAAAATAAATTTAGAGGGAAAATGCATCCAATGTAGATGTACTTTTGAGGGCGACTAGGGTAATTTCAAAGTCACAATAGTACACTTTCTTCTCCTTCGAGGAGATGTTGGTCATCATTTTTTAATGAAAAATAGCCATCTTAATAAACCTTGTTTCAACCATAATAAAACTATCTCCCACCATTTTTGTCATATTTCTTATTCCTTTTTACCAATAGATCTATTCAAAAGTTTTCTTTATCATTTTATTTGAATTTTTTAATTTTGACAATTTATATGCATTGTAAAATCGTTTTTGCTAGATTTTACAAGAAATAAGGCATTATGGTAATTTATCCTTTGTTTTGTTTATATATATGTAGACATGTTGGTAAAAATGAAGACAAGGATTTTGTTGTGTGGTTTTCCAAGATGGATTTTGTCCCCTTGGATCCACGAAAAAGGCATCACAAAGGTATTTTCAACACATGGTCAACATGGGTAGTCATCATACAACAATGTAGATTTTGCCAAAAAATCCATACAACAAAGTGTGGTTATGGTTTTGGCACGATTTTGGGCCACCATTAAGGTCAAATTCAATCTATAAGGTTGTCAGGATTAGAAATTACTTAACCATGTAAAGAATTTTAGCAAATTTTATTTATTTTGTTTTGTATAAACACTCTAGATGTGAAGGCATGAGGAGTTAGTAGGAGATTCTTTTATACAACTGTTATTTTGTTAAAAGGCACTATACCTGCCTGCTTTTGATTAATATATGTTAAATATTTATCTTGTACAACATATAATCCTTTTAGTGTACAAGTTTGGATTTGGAGGGCTCCCAATTCCTTGTTATGTGCATCATTTTCCCTTACGTGCATATTTTTGTTTCTATATATTTCATTTGATGGTACATACTTTCCTTCATTTCCTTTTTATTTTTGATATATACTCATTATTCATATTCATTATTAGTTTTCTTGTTTATACTCTAGTTGGTGTAGCTTTGTTTTGTTAATCTATGTCATATATGCATAAATTATTCATTGTTTATTTGCATCTTTATTTTCCTTTTATTGTACCTTGATTTATATGGTGTTCATTAACAACCTTAGTTTCCCTTGAATAGAAATGCTATCTTCTTTTGAGACCAAGTTTAACTTTTCTTGATTTATGCAATGATTGAGGAGACAACAGAGTGTTGTTGCAAGTCTTTAAGCTACCTAAGGGAATAGGATAAAGACACTACAACCGGAGTTTCTACCAATAGAGGCACTAATGTATGCTTAATTAGGCAATTAAACTTGAGTTAGTTATGTACTTTTCTTTGATTTATAATAGTTTTTATTTCAAAAATTTATGGTTAAAATTTCTTCTTTCGTCAAGAATCTACATAAGTGAAAGGAGCGTTGTTGTGTGGGCCTTTCTCAAGTCATAGATTTCCACACCCCAATTTTTTCTGTCAGTGTTAGCTTTTGTAGCCTAGATGGAAGAAGATTAGTTCTTTTCAAGTTTAAAAATTATAAATTTTCTTCACTTTTCAAATTAGAATTTACTTTTCCCACTGTAGTGATTTAGCTATCATTTCTGCTTTCATTTTATATTAGTTTATATCTCATTTTCAAATTGCACCTTTAGTTAAATCATAATAGCTACAACTTCGGATTTATTTAAAATCTAGTAAGAAATTTCATCCTTTAAACACTAAGTGATAATAAATAAAATATAAGTCAAATTCTTCACATATATTGGTGTGCTTCTAAATTTACAGACTCTCAGGTTGATAATTTAATGTCATAATTTATGCAAATAAAGTAAACCAACAATGACTCCAACTTCCTAATCTACCATTTGGTGGCATACCCTTAGTGATTTCTTCAAACACACAATTAACCCTTATAAATGTGTTAATTCTTAGGAAAAATTGTGCTTTCTAAGTCCCTAAATAAATATAGGTGATGTCATGGAAAATCATGAAAAGGGAAGGTAAAAACTTCATGTAATAGTATTCAATATCTCATAATGATGTAGAGATATCATATTTATGATCATATAACTTTCAAGAGCTAGGAAGTTTGTCTATTTAGAATCCTTTAAAGAGGGAGCTTAGAATTGAGATACCAATCCTTGACATTATTTCTTTCTACCCTTTTTTCATTTTATTTGAATATCCATAAATATCTTCTATCTTTGAATATCCATAAACGACCATGGGACTAGGGGAAATGAACTCCTAGCTTGGGGACATTCGCTCAATCTTTATATTTTCAACTTTTTAATTTGATTTTCTCTCCACCTTTTAGACTTTTAGGCTTTAAGTAATCGAGTTTTTCTTCATTTAGGACTTTTTGTAATCTTTGACATTTCAAACAAAAAGTAGGAGTGTCTTTTTATGGATCGAATGTCATAAAGGAACACATGGAAAATATTTAGTATGATTATGGATATGTAAAGAAGTACCTTAACCAATTCTCCAATAGTACAAGCTAAAACAAGAAATGATAACACTTCTAATAGAAAACCATGTCCCCCAAGGAATAAAGAGGAAAGAATAAAATGATAGCATCATGAAGTGTTACTAGATTTCATTAGGGTTTACCACTTTGACAATAAGATCAAAGAAGTTAAAGCACCATATCAAAGTAAACAATTGATTCATGGAATATCATAAAGAATATGGTATAACCAAACTATGGGGTGGAGTGTTTGGAATACTACAACTGAGCTAGCACAATCACCTATATGATGGAGAAAAAGAGAAACTTTGTTTGAATTTGGAGAGCTTGAGCAGGAAGGCTCAACAAAATCAACATCAGACACCACAATGGGGGTTTCCTATAATGTGATTACCCCTTCGAGGGTAACATCTAGCTCCTACTTGGAGACATGCACTTTAAGATAGAGTGTAATGAGAACTCTAAAATCTCCTTATTTCCTATGATTTACACATCCTATTGTTCAAAAAAAGCATTAGCAGGAGTGAATCTATCACCCTAAGAGAAATAAACTCTACTTTGCTAAGCCAGGAAATAAAGCATGAAAGTATTATAAGTAAATTAATCTAAGGGAAACAAATATGCATCATGAAACCAATCAAATAATGCATGAAATGAAATGTGCACATGAGAAATCAAATGCAACAAATAAAAAAATAAACTACATTAATGCTCAAGGGAGCTTGTTTACAAGTCCTATTGCTAACTAAGAGTGTGGCTGCTAGGTGAAACCAAAGATCTAGTGAAAACACTTGAGGAATTCATGGTCTGGCATTCCCTTGAGCTTGGTTATAAACCAAAACAAGGATAAGCTAAAAGCCAGATTGGCATAAGGAGGAACTTCTAACATTCCTAGGATTAGGACCATAGTTAGGTTATACTCATGAAGCACAAGACCTAAATCTTGGCAAGGATGAATATTGCTTCCACAAATGTCATCCATCTAACAATCAATAAAGATAATATAATTTTCATCATTGAAATGGATTAGCCAACTTTACTTGTGAATGGAAAGGTTTATGAAGGTGGCTTTAACTAGGTTCCACATGGAAACAATTAATTACCATGCCACTATTGGTCAAAGGCAAGGAAGGAGAACACTCATAAGTGAAAGGAAAGGGGAATAGGTGAGATGATTCATTATTCAAGGTTCGGTTCTATAGGACACAAGGTAAGGGATGTTGAACACTCAATACGCCTTCCTCACAACTAACCCTTTCCAAAAGCGGGGAATGCCTTACTCCATTTTCTTCAAGAATTGGACTGCTATATTTTTTATTAAAAGTTTCCAAGTTAAGCTCTTCACTATGTCCAATTTTATCAATCCAATTGTCACCCTTAGAATCATAAATTATATCTCCCTCAAAGTAAAAACATTGTATATCAAATTCATGCCTCCCAATGTTGACAAGGTCATCATGGTCATGCCAAAGCTTTTAGGTCCCTAATGATGGGTGGAGTGTCCGCCTAAATGTTGGAAAAACTAAATTCAATAACACATTTATTTTCAAAATTTTCATATTTCAATATGAATAAATGTGAAAATTTGCATAAGGTTAAGGTCATGGAAAGTTTCATGGTATGAAGGAAATTTTATAGATTATTCTTTGAGGTCTAACCTCTTGAAAGTATTCAAAGATAAATCATAGAGTTTCAAATTCTTAGAGGAATGATCCATTACTTCACACAAAAGGGGAACAAGGACCAAGATCTCATCAAGTTAATCTTTATTAGGAGACCCACGAGATTGTTCTTCATAAAATAAAGGGTCATAAAACTCCTTTTCCAAATTATCATAGGATGTATCAAAGGTTTGGAGAAGGTCATGAGTTTCTAAATCATTGTATTTAGAAGGAGGGGCGAATATAATATGTATTTCATTATCAAGGCATAATCTCCTTAAATTTATTTTTAATTTCCTCAACTCATATTCCTTGATGGATTCATAAAGTAGTTTCCTCTTCAACCATAAGTTCATTCTCTTCACAAAGTGGCTCTTCTAGAATATCTCCATCACATGCTTGATTTTGTATTGAAGATGCCATGGAGACTTTTTAATTTAGGAGGGATACTCTAGTATATCTAATAAATTCCTCAATTTCCTCACTCCCAAAAGAAGGATCCCAATGTTTGGGGAATAATATCAAAAAATCAACAAATGAAGTGACTGGTACATCACCAATATCATCATAAAACTAGTCAAATTACTCATCTTCTTCTAAGTGTATATTTCAAATCCCATGCTTCTACTAAGTGTATATTTCAAATCAACTCTCCAAATCCCATAAAATTGGAGTAGAGTCACCAAGTTGAACTCTTAAAGCCTTCATTTGTTTCTTACTTCACCTCTGCAAGCAAGAAATTAAAATACAAGGGAAAACATATTCTTCCCCTCAACGAAGTCACTATATCAGCTTCCAAAGGTTTTCCACTTCTATTCAAATTTCATAAAATCTAAATCTTAGAAATTCTTAGCTTAGGAAGTTGAATTTTTCCTCAAAAGTGACACTAAAATGTTGCGAATGAAATTATCACCTAAAGGAAAAGGGCCTAATCTTAGAAGGAAGAAAAGGAGCAACAATAAGGTAAGCCACCCATTGTCACCTCAATGGCCTTGCTCTCATATTAAGGCTAAGGAAGGGACTTCCTCACCTAAGGAGGTTTTTCCGAAGAGTAAAACTAATCTAGGTCATGTAGCAGAAACAAGAAGTCCTTTTAGCTTGGCTCGACAAAAGATTTGATCTATGACACTATCAACTCCAAAGAATAAAGGCAAGTTCATGCAAGTGGGCATAGTGCATGAGCTATGAACAAGTATAATATGTTACAGCTTAAGAAAATAGTGCATATTAAAATTAATGGTTGGGAATAAAATCTAAAGCTTTTCTCAACTAGAACATACAAATCTTAAGTCACACCATGAAACTCAAGGTTAATGAAAATGGCATAAGTTATTCACAAATAAAATCATAGGTTATTCATTGAATACCTTACACCAATAGTGTAGCACTATATCACATTTATACCAAGAGAAACATTGATCCTAATGTACTTTAAAGCATCATACAATCACTGTCCTTCAAGCAATGATTTATTTTAGGTGTCGAATAATACAACTATGAAGTATAACCATCAGACAATGATTACCATAGTATTAAGATTAACCAAGAATAAAAACGTATTATTTAATCCTACGTCCAGTATCAATAGTGCATAATAAAAAATCAAATTGTAGCAAAGGATAGTCATTGTAATTTCAAAGTGGTTTCACCAAATCTGAAATATCTTGTGAGATAAGCCATTGTACAATTAGGAAAAATTGTAACCTTTGTTAGGGTCCAACCCTAACCCATTCATTTATGCAATAGGCCCAAGCAGACGAGTCAGATCCATAGTTAGTTAAAGAGTCAATAAGCTTGCATTAATAATTGTAAGTTGTTGACCCAGATTCTAGAAAAGGGACCACAATTAGTAAGGTGGTTAATGCGTATTATGCAAGGGACTACTAGTAGTTAGGGTTTTGGATGTCATTAAGCTATAAATAATATTAGTTAGTAAGGGAAATATCATCGATTCTTATTGTAATTAAGCTCTACTATGTTGGAGGTTTCCCCCTTGAAGAGGCAAGTGAACATTGTAATCTGCTTATGAATAATGAAATATCTCGCAGTTTGTCTCATTCCAAGTGATAATTTTGTGTTTTGGGCTATATTTCTTCATATTTATGGTATTCTTGATTTCTCACAGGTCAATAGTATAAAAAGACGTACTAGAGCACTTTATAGGGCCACTTGTACCTCCAATTTTCGTAGAATGTTTTTAGGCTAGAGACGTGTTCTAACGTTTTAAACCATAAGATCTGTCATTGAGTTCATAAAACTGCGAATTTGGAGAGGCATGCATGCAAGAACTATAAGAGGTGGTCACACTTATTGGATTCCCTTGGAACCCCTATGGGTACCCTTCAAGTAGTAATGCATTAGACAGAACCATGCACGAACTACACTTCCACGTACCCTTGGGTATATCGGAAGCCCCCTAGGATAACATAACACTTACCTTATATAAGTTATCAATTGTCTTGCTACTACAGTACAATGATAACAACGCTTGGGGAGATTAATCACATGTATAATAGGGTAGTCGGGTAGTACGACTAAGGGTATGGTTGATCCTCCTTAGTTAGTTCCCTGAAAGATTGGGTCGAGTACTATTGTTGGAGCCCTTCGTATATTGTGATATTTAGCACCTAACACTCCTTTATGACCTTATATCCCTCCACTTTCTTAATATAACCATATACCTCGTCTTCCTGATTAGATCTAGAAGTTGGGGGTTCGACTACCACTATCCAGATCATATCCAACAGTTGGGGTTTTGTCACTGTCGTACATATCAGATTTAGTAGTTGGGGTTTTCACAATGTAGATCAGACTCTTTGTGTAGTGAGGATTTTTTTCACTATAGTCTAGATCATATTGTCACAACACACTCTACAGTACCAAGATCTCAGAGTTTCTATTACTACAGTCCACACCTAATTTTCGCTGGATATTTGGTAGTATCAAGATTTCTGGAATTCAACCACTGCAGTATTGATCAATGGGGATTAAAATGCCTTTCCTGGGATGCTTGCAAGAGATTTAGCCCATAAGCTTCAGGATGACAAGATGGTCGCAATGGTACCATTCACTTGTAAACCCCCAATTTTCTAGCAGTCCCAAATTTTTTCTTGACAAGACTTCAAGTGACCCACTCCACTAGACTCCCAAGCTTGCCCTCTTTCCGAGCATACTACTCTCAAGTAAGCTTAAAATTTTTACCGGGGTTGGTGTATGCTCAGTACCATATCTCAAGTTATGGCAGCAGAAAGGGCAGTCGAGAAGGTTGACAAACTTGAAAAAAAAATTGAGGAATTCGAGATGAAAATTTATGCCTAGATCTCACAAATAGCAGACCTTATAACTTCATCTCGTAGTGAGAGACTAGTTTTGATGCACACATAGAAGGAAAATCCAACCATCAGATTCAATTCCATGGAAATCACCACTCTTCGATCCAGTAGACACCCAATTTGGACATGTACAATTTTGATGGATCTAACCCTGCAGTTTGGGTAGCACAACTGGAAGAAAATTTCTCCCTTAATGATATTTATGAAGATGAGAATAAACTACATGTGGGAGCCCTTTACTTTGACCAAGAGAGATGGAAGTGGTGGTAGTGGCATCTGAAATGTTATCTAGGGAGAGCAACTTGGAAGATGTTCTCAAAAGCCATATGTTGGGTCCCTATAATACTAGTGATTACCCAATTACTATTGAGTTATACCCCTTATTATATTGATGTACCCATGTAGTGCCCATATTGTTACTATTGTGCCCCATAGAAGCCCACTATTGTTATTATTGTGCCCTTACATTATTATGTTATGTAGGCTCTGATTATGTTATGACCCCTTAGACTCCTATATATAGAGAGGAGGTCTTTTCATTTGAATCATCCAAGAATTGTTCATTTATGTAATGTAAAGGAGGTTGCCCCCTCGAAGAGGTTGAATTCTAAGGCGTTGATCTATCATTTCTATCTTTTCTTGAGCTGGTTTCATAACAATCACTTTCAAATTTAAGGATAATATGTTAGATGATAAGCACATAGAGGGAAAAGGGAATCTAAGATATTATAAGGAGGTTATCAACCCCACTTTTGCTAACTAGAATTATATTTTCATCTTGACCAATGCTGAGAAGAAAATGAACATTGCGAAGATAAGAACTAATTCTCATGATCCTGAGAGTGAAATTGGATGTTGGTTAATTCAAAAAACACCTTGGAACGAAAGCACCCAATCCCTTTATGATACTAAGAGAGCTGAATATGAAAAACACTTTCTCTTGGAGTGCCTAACCCTTACTCACATCTTCTCTCCCCTTTAAAACATTTTCCACACTGTTGGCATTATGATGTATGAGTTGTACTTGATGGCAACCCACTTGTAGTAGAACAACTCGCTTGTTTATGGTAACTTTAAATGAATCTATAGAAGAGATATTATATCTGACAGAATGCATGACAAGAGTGTTTACAGATGTGATGAAATGCAGGGCAGCTTCAAGGTATCAATTCAGAAAGCAACTCACTCAGATGAAATATCACAGTATAACAGGTAAACAAAAAAGAATTATAGATCGGTCTTCATAGAATGAATAAATAGAGGTATACATAGGTTCACCATTGACCAAGTTGTGTATACACGCAAGTTCATTGTATACAAGTCGCGTATATGTACACATACACTTTCACAGAAGGAAAAGAGTATATACTTTGGAAAACTAAATTTTTGGTCCAAAGTATTTGATCCGTGGTATTTTGGTCCATGGTATCGGTCCAAGTTATCTGGTGTGAGGTATTAACCCCAGGTATTATGTCAAAGGTATTGTTTCTAAGTAGTTTTCGTCGATAGTATTGAGAACGGCCTAAAACTGTAAAAGGAGGAGAAGATCATTAGGCCAAGGTGTGCAAGTATCGAATATTTGATGATGTGTGAGATCTAATATGCAAGTTATTGGCTTATGGTGCTATGCTTGATCTGAACCAATGAAGAGTGTTAGTGTTTGATGAAGAATAAGATCTAATGATGTATCTAGATCTTAAGGCTTGAAGTGAATTATCTTTATGTGGTTTCATCATGTATTTGAATAACTGACGCATGTTTTATTCTATAAATATGATGATTTGGGTATGCTTGAACTCTGGAATAGTTGTAATGTTTAAATCATCATTTATAGATTTGTATGCAGGTTCAGTTTACAAAAGGAGCGGATAGATGCTAGTTTTGCGTATTAAAACAGCGTATACATCATAAACTTGATTTGGAAATTTGTATGTTGGTTTTCTTTGAGGACAACGCGTATGCATATAGGCTCAACACATAGAAGTAGAGTATACCTATAAAAATATGTTTTAGTTGCTTCTATTTGTTGTTGTAATGTTTTGTGTTCTAGCTTGGTTTCTGGTTACTATATTCTGGTGACAACATTCTGAATGATTAGATCGATGGGTTGTGAAAGTTATTGATAGATTTGGTTGTGGTTGGTTCAAAAGGAGATCGGTTGATGCATATATATTTTATGATTGAATGATGTTGTTGATGGATCGAGTCTGAAAATTTATGAAACGTGGTCCTTGGAAGAAAAGAGAAGGTTGTAGCCTTCTATAGGCCAGCACCTACGTATTAGTAAACGTATCAGCTGGTACAAGAGCTAGGGGGTTGTAGCTCCCTTCCAGTAGAAGCTGGAGAATGAGAGAAGGTTGTAGCCTTCTACAGGTAGAAGCCCACGTACTGGTATAAGACTGCACCAACACAAAAATTGTAAACAAAATTATTAAAAGAAGACAAAGATGATTGCAGCAGGCGATTTTCACCCACATTGGGTTTCCACCTTATATCCTGGTGTTCATGTATTTTGCTGATGTGTAATGCTTTATTCTGTTTTTACTACACTATCTAATGAGTTCGTGATATACTAGTTAAAGTTCAATGCATGATAATATGAGTAAATCAAAAGATCTCTAGATATACATTGTTGCATTAAGTACAATTCCGTATACATGCTAGTTCACTAAGCTGAAGTAACACATACAAATTAGTTTTGAAAATTAAATTATTGATTTGATAATACTGATTCACCCCCTCCCCTCTCAGTATTGTTTTCAACAATTGGTATCAGAGCTAGTCCTTCAAAGGAAGCTTGATCGCGTGAAATAAAAGCCATCATCATGAGTAATTAAGAAGGCGATGGATCCATCTGACCGCCAATATTTGATGGGAGAAAATTTTCTTGTTGGAAGGTAAGAACCACAACCTATCTTTAATCTCTTTGAACAGATGTCAGGGAAATTGTGGAAGGAGGATATACATTTCCATCAGCAATTCATACAAATACAGCAGGTAAAAAGTAATATCAAACCAATGCCAAGGCTGTCAATACACTATTGAGAAGTCTATCACGATCAGAGTTTGTCAAAGTTATGTAGCTCAAATCAGCAAAAGAAATATTGGACAAAATTGTTCTAAAGTGAACTTGCGTACAATTTCATGCAGCAATGTTTACCCACATAAAGATTCTTTATGTTATGAGAATAGATAGGTGTTTAGTGTTGCATGCAATTGCAACAATCGTATGTATGTTGAAGCTTCATATTACATACCTCGGCTTCATCATCTTTGCATTCGCCTATCTGAAAAAAAGATATTATATAACACCACTTTCACATAAGTCTGCTAGCCAACTTGCTACTATATAACAACGTTTTCACATAAGTCCGCTAGCTAACTTGCTATTATATAATAGCACTTTTACATAAGTTTTCTAGCTTGTATGTGCTCCATCTTTCTGTCAAAATTATGTTTCTATGATCTGACATGATGGGTTTTGAAAAAAACTCTAACCTACAATAGTTCTTTAAAGCCATGCTGTAAGAGGATTTTTCTTTTTACCAGAGTTGCATTTTTATCAGTGGTGCATTTTTTACCAAAAATGCATTCTTGATTAAAAATGCATTTTTTTTCTTAAGAATATTGCTATTATAGCGCAGAAGTGAAAATATTTTATAGATTGGCAGTAGAAGTATTTTCTAGAGCACTAAGATTTTACAATGCACTCAATCATATGCACTATGGGAATAGTTTTCACTACCAAGGAGAAATATCCTAAGTGGTCCCGGATGATAAAACACACCGTCATTTTCAGTGAGTTATGGAAAGGAGTGTGTATTGGAGATAGAGACAAAGAGCCAGAGCAACCTACCTTAGACAAAGAGTTCGCGATTTGGGAAAATAAGAACAACAAAGCCTATGCATTAATTGTATCATCTATAAGTGAAGAGGTTAGTCGCCATATTTCGTCATTTTCAACTGCTTTTGAAGCCTTACAAAAGCTAAAAGAACTCTATGACTCACATTTTGCACTTGAAGTTGTTCAGCTCATCATTAAACTCTTCTCTCTTGAATTACAAAATGATGATCCTCTTCTCTTACATCTGAAGTAAAATCTATAATGCATGATATCAAAGCAGCTAAGGTTGAATTGGATAGTCCTCTTATCGCTTTTCTCAAGGAACTTTATCCTACTTACTCCAATTATCTTGAGTCCTTGTAAGCAAATGGAAATCTCAAAGATATTACCTTTGACTCTCTTGTGAAAAAATTTGTTGAAAGAGAGAAATATTTTGGAAAGAATACAGCCCCTAAATCTTCAGAACGGGCTAATGCCTTGCTCATAAAGAAACAAATCTTGACCAGGATTCTTCCAGAGGAAGAGGTGGTCAAAGAAGAAGAGGAAGATATCCCAGAGGCATGTGGGGCAGACATTCTTAAGGAGAAAAGTCATATTTTCACTACATATGCTGCAAAAGAAATGGATCACATGATGACTCCACATGCAAGTTACCTTGGGACAAAATTGACATAGACAAAGGTAAAGCACCTGAATCCACTCATTATGTTGTGGCACAATGTAATATCAGAGTAAATGAAGACTTATTTAATGCTTCACTTGCTTATTGGAAAATGATTGGTTTCTTGATTCAGGAGCAACTTCCCACATGACTCATTGGGGAGATAGAAGAAGAAAGGATTCTCAAGCTGCAGGGTACCTCTGCTCGTGCACAACATTTCTCATAAAACTCTCATTATGAAGAAGGTACAATTCCATAAATTTTATTATGGCATGTTAGCTTTGGACATTTGAACTATGACAGCCTTCACTTGTTGAAGAAAAATGTTGTTGTTGGTTTGCCTGCAATTCCTAGGAAACTTAAGCAATGTCATGCTTGTATTCTAGGAAAGCATAGAAAACAGTTTTTTCATTATTCACATTCAAGAGCACATAGAAAATTTGAACTGATTCATTCAAATTTATGTGGTCCAATGCCTATTCCTTCTAGAAATGGAAATAAATATATGATGAAGTTTATTGATGACTACACGAAAATGTGTTGGGTTTATTTATTGAGGAACAAATATGATGCTTTTCAAACATCGAAGAACTTTCATACATGGATTGAAATTGATGCACAATCTCATATTGGCTCTATTCGGAATGATAATGGAAAAGAATACACTTCAAATGAATTTGAAAACTATCTTCACCAAAATGGGATCAAACATCAAACAACTGTGCCTTATAATCCCCAATAAAATGGTGTAGCTGAAAGAATGAATAGGACAATCTTAAATATGGTACGCTCCACGACGTTTTTCAAAAATGTAAAGTTGATGTTTTGGGCTGATGCAGTTTTATGTGTTGTATATATAAAGAATATATGTCCATCTAATGTTATAAGAAACAAGACTCCCTATGAAATTTGGTATGGGCACGTTCCTTTGGTAAAGCATTTCAGGGTCTTTGGTTCCACTTGTTATGCGTGGATACCAAAGGTACATAGAAACAAACTTGGTGCAAGAAGTCATAAGTGTATCTTCCTAGGGTATTCAAACACCTCCAAAGCATATTGTCTCTATGATGAAGTCAATAAAAAGTTTTTTGTATCTAGAGATGTAATCTTTCTTGAATCGTCCAAAATTTACAATGTTGTTGAGTGGGAACTTGATCGCTTGGATAGATTCGCAAATGCAAAATCATTTCAAGAATTTGATAATCAAATTCCACATCTTTAAGGGGGGTTCCTACACTAGATCAACATGTGGAATCCTCTTCTGAGGAACTCTCTCCCTTGCATGAAACTCCAACAGTGGATGATACTTTAAGTGATGTGGTTGATAGAATTGGGAGACTCAAGCTTGATTCAGTCCCAACTCAATCAACGAAGCAGCTTGGACAATCTGAAAAAGGTCCCCTAAAGTGGCTGACAAAGAGACGTGAAATTGTTCATCCTGATGAGGTTGGAAAGACAGGAACTAGAAATTCATATTGGCAAAATGGAGGTGATGTAGATGACTCTGATCCACCTGTTGATATGGATGTTTCTTATCATAGTGAATTGAATTTTTCTACAGATTTCGACCCAACTTCCTTCAAAGAAGCTACTTCTCATGATCAATGGAAAGTAGTGATGCGAAAGGATTATGATGCCCTGACAAACAATGGCACTTGGAAGCTAGTTGATCCTCCATTAGGAACCAAACCAATTGTCTACAAGTGGGTCTCCAAGAACAAGTATAAATTTGATGGCTCACTTGACAAGCACAAAGCTAGGCTTGTGGCAAAAGGTTTTGCACAGAAAGAAGGGGTCGATTATGAGGATACTTTTGCCCCCACAACAAAATGGGCTATCATTCAAACACTCCTTGCCCTAACAGCTCAGAATGGTTGGAAAGACTATCAAATGGATGTAAAAACTATGTTCTTGAATGGAGATCTAAAAGGGAATGTTTTATGTCCTCGCCTAAAGGATTTGTTGTGAAAGGACATGAACATAAAGTATGCAAACTTGTGAAATCCTTGTATGGCCTCAAAAAAGCACCGCGAGCCTAGTATGAAAAACTAACTCAACATCTTTAGGAACTCAATTTCAAACATTAGGATATTGATGATGCAACTTTATTTGTCAAAAAAATTGGCAACATAGTTGTATATCCTATGGTATATGTAGATGATCTTTTGATGACAGGGAACAATGAAAGCTACATTGCATCCATAAAGAAGGAAATGAGGATAGGCTTTGACATGACTGATTTGGGTTATGTTCATTACTATCTTGGTATTGAAGTAACTCAACATGCGAAGTCCATATTTCTTTGTCAAAATAAGTATAATGGAGATCTATTGATCAGGTTTGGCATGACAGAATGCAATACTCTTACTACTCCAATGGAACAAAACTTAAATCTCACATCCATTGAAGGAAAAGAATTTGAGGATGCAACAAAGCATACACAGCTTGTAAGAAGTCTTAATTACCTAACTACTACAAGACCTGACATTTCATTTATTGTTCGAATCCTCTCTAGGTTTTGCAAAAGCCTTGTGAGGGACGTTGGTCTACTGCAAAAATAGTTCTAAGGTACTTGAAGGGAACTCAAGACTTTGAAATCAAGTATACATAGGTGGATGACTTTAGCTTGATTGGATACTCTGATTCAAACTTCAATGGGGACAAAGAAATTGGGGTATCTACTTCAGGATATGCTATGAGTCTTAGACCAGAAGTTGTCTCCTGGAGATCACGCAAACAATCAATTCCAACAGATTCCGCAACAGAAGCAGAATATATGGCAACAACTCAGGCAAAAAAATAAATTGTGTGGCTCAGGAAAATTCTTGAAGATTTGTAGGTAAAACAAGTACAATAAACTCCACTCATGATTGACAATACCTTGGCACTAAAATTGGCTAAGAAGCTAAAGCTCCATTATCTAATGAAGCACATAAACACTAAATATCATCATATTTGACATCATGTTGAGGCCTAAATAATCCATCTCTGCCATTGTTCCACTTATGATAAAATTGCTGACATATTCACCAAAGCGCTTGGAAGAGAAAGGCTTGAAAGATTCAGAATGATGCTTGGACTCACCAACATCCCTTCAGATTAAGGGGGGGGGGATATTGACACCTAATCATGAGGATTGGGTGTAAAACTAAAATTGATGTAAATAAATAATAGAGAATATGAATAGTCACTGAGAGATGAAATGAATGGTCTCTGCCTCATGTATATAATAAAGACCAACCTGAATGAATATCAACAAATTGTTTTTGAGGAGTTACTACCTGGTGTGAGAGTATCGCTAGTTACTTCTTCTGTATAGATGAGATTGTTAATTGCATGAAGAATCTGGGTGAAGAGATAAAGGAAGCTAACTTAGTTGAAAGAGATTTAAGATTCTTATTTGCTAAATTTTAATCAAAAACATTTGCCAGAGAAGAAAAGCAAGATTTATAGACTATTATTATGACATAGATTCATGGAATCTTAATTGCCTTTGAGATGAGAAAAGGAAGTCCATCAGATATGAGAAAAGCTACATTTAGAGCTTCAACAAAAGGAAAAGAAGAACTGAATGAATCCAGACATATTTCATAAAATGAAGAGGAAGCAAACTTTGTCAAGAAGCTTCAACAAGGTTCTGGAAGATTTAGAGGTAAACTACATTTCAAATGTTTTGCATGTGGTAGAGTTAGTCATTATGCTGCCAAATGTCCTCATAAACATAAATATGTTAAAGGGAAGGAATTTCCAAAATGCAATAGAAAACAAAGTGTAAGTAGAAAGAGCTACTATACTCATGAAGATAGCGATGGTTTATCAAATAGTGATGAAGATGAAAATTAATTACTATATACTTATGATGGCTTATGAAGATGATGATTTTTTAAATGTTTTAGATGAATTTGATCTTTATGAAGAAATATCTAAACTCAAAATCAGTTTAGAATAAAAGAATATGATTATTGATACCTTGACATACCGACTTGCTGAAAGAGAAAAACACAATGAAAAGCTAGAATGTAAAATTATGGGTCTAAGAAAAGATCTTGAGAAAAAAAAGCTCTCAATATTAGATTTTCTAAAGGATCAAAAAACTTAAATGAAATTATCAAATTGCAGCACTCTCCTATGATAAATACAGGTCTTAGATATACTAAAGAAACATCTCAATCACAGAAGTCGTCAACCTCCACTTATATCTATCTTGATGCAGCAAAGAACAGTGAACGGTTTGATAATCTTCAGGAAAGGCATAAAGTAGATCACCAGGTGAATCAAGCTCAATTTACTTAAAGGATGAATAAGAGCCACAACAAACCTCAAGTAAATCGTACCCAATTTGCTTTAAAGATAAATATCAATAGAAACTACAATCAACAGGTCAGTAGATTTGATAATCGTAGGAACTTCTTTAATGGTCAATGTTTCTCATGTCATAATTTTGGACATAAAGCTGCTCCATGTGTTACTTACAAAACTATCATGATTAGAGAAGAACAAAATCAAAGTAATGTGACAGGGATCAAGAAAATTTCCTGTAATAAATTTTCTCTTCTTGAAAATGAAATAGAATGCTCAATCTGTAACAACTTTGGCCATGAAGAATCTGAATGCAGGAGTAAATTTCAAAAAATAGCTCAAAGGGAGAAAACTCCATTAAATCCCAAAATATGGAGAAAGAAAGAACTGAAAATAGAAAGATGTGCTATAGCCTTATATGAAGAAGGATAAGAAAACCAGTGGTACATTGACAATGGATGCTTAAAACACATGACAGGTGACAAAGAAAAACTACACTCATATAATGCCTTAGAAAAGGAAATGAGTGTCTCATTGGGAAATGACACTCCTGCTGCCATAAAAGGTAAAGACTTTGTTTCCTTGAAAGAAAAAGTTAAAGATAGGAATGTTAAGTATGTTGATGGTTTAAACCATAACCCGTTGAGTGTCACTCAAATGTGTGATCAACGAAATGATGTAGTGTTTTTATCAAAAGGATGCATTGTTCATGAGCTTGATACAAGAGAAATCGTGATCAAAGGGACAAGAAATCCAAACAACCTATACATACCCAAGGGAGAACAACAACAATGCTATCTAGGCAAATATGATGAAAAATGGCTATGGCACAGAAGATTGGGACACCTAATCTTTTCTCAATTAAGAAAAGCATGCAGATTCCAAGTTGTTCATGATATTCCAGATATCAACACTCTTGAAAATAATATATGCAAATCATTTCAATTCAGTAAGCAAACCAAATCTCACTTCATCAAAAAGGAAGGGTCAGCTAGCAAGCCTCTTGAACTTGTTCATATTGATTTATGTTCACCATCGAGGAAAAGGTCACCTCGTGGAGAAGAATACTTGATATTATTCAGTGATGATTTTTCTATAATGTGTTGGATAGGTCTTCTAAAGCATAAATATGAAGCATTTGAAAAGTTCAAAGCCTTCAAAGCTTTGGTTGAAAATGAATCAGATCGAAAAATCAAATGCCTCAGATCTGATTGAGGAGGGGAATTTACCTCGAATGAATTCTTTGAATTTTGCGAGCAACATGGAATAAAAGGGAAATTCTTGATTGCAAGGACTCCTCAACAAAATGGAGTAGTAGAAAGGATGAATAGAACTATTCAACAAAGGGCTCGTGCTATGCTAGATGAGATTGGAACCCTGTGACCTTCTGGGGTGAAGCTGCATTCACCGCCCTCACTATTCTCAAGCAAGAAAATGTTTGTGTAAACAACCCTCAAACTCCACATGAACTTTTGTATGGTAATATTCCCACTAAAAAATAATTCAAAGTTTTTGGAAGCAAATGTTACATAAAAAGGAGTGTTATTGGGAAAACTAGTGTCCATTCAGAGCTGCTAGTCCCACTAAGATGGGCAGTTATCTTAGAAACAAACAAACTAAAGTCAAATGTGTTTTCCTTTACGATAAGTAGATGAGAGAGAAGTAGAGAGTACCAACCTCAGTCTTTCGCTTGGCTCCTTGCTTGTTTCCTCTCCCCTACGATAGATCTTTGTCGCTCCTTCCTCGCTTGTCCTATTTCAAAGAACACCTATAGAGTCAAAGCAGCATAATACCATCAAAACATAGAGATCTACAATCATAAACAATATAGGATAAAATATATATTGACCACATAGATGCATATATCAATTCAATATTCAAAGACATACAAGAATATGGAGGAAAACTCAAATAGCTTTATTGATAGAAGTGGTAGAAGAGAGGATTACAACCCATTGATCTGACTCAGTGCCATTCTCTCAGCATGAAAGCCCTTCTTCACCTCATGAAAAGCTAGATCACCCAACACTATGATGTTCCACAAAGAAACCAATAGCACTTCCCTACAAGATGCAAAATTCCAGCCTCTGGATCTCTGGGATGAGGGATCCATATATAGATGTTTGCAGGAGGGTGAATCGGCTTCTGGGATTTTGATTAGTTTCCTCTCTCTGATAGTTCTCAATTCCACTTGGAGATTTCATGATCTCTTACTCATCCCTAGGCGAATTCAGAGAGGCAAGTGTCACAGGAGAAGTTTCTGGAAGATTCCATGATCATCCACCTTGCAAACTGTCTCTACCATTTGCCTACTCTCACTCTTCGGACCCTACAGAAGGGCTTTCCAGTATGCATCGCACTTTTTGCATGTGGCAGGTGAGATGTATCGCACCCTTAGCACTGAGCAGTCTATATGGTGCAATTTTGACCAGTTCTGAGCAGTGTTTCATGGAGAAATTCTGGGAGATGATGTAATCAGTTGACCTTGCTCCTTTAGGGTATGAAGCAATGCTTTTAGGGACATAGAAGCCCTTGGTTTATGGAAATATGTGATCGGGGTTGTATTGCCCAAATATGTCTATGACAAGGACTGATGAAAAACATGGTAAGTTTGAACCTAGAGGAGATGAATGTATTATTGTTGGCTACTCTTCCCAAAGTAAAGGATATAAATTTTACAATAAAATTCTTGGGAAAATTATTGAAAGCATTGATGTTGTGGTTGATGAAGCATGCAAAAAACCAAAACAGATAAAAACAAATGAGTATGACAATGAAGAAGATGAGGATCATTTTCCCACATCAAATCACATTGATTCTAAAGAAGAAACCAATGAAGCAGCAGAAGAAGAGATAACGGTAGAAAAAAGACTTCATGCAGGTATGTTCAGAAAAATCGTCCAGAAACTCAAATTTTAGGGGAAAAAGGGCAGGTGTGTAGACTAAAAGAACCATTGCCGAAGCTTCAAGCTTTCTAGCATTACTGTCTTCCACTGAACCTCAAAATGTAAATGAAATATGCAGAGATGAATGTTGTGTCAAGGCCATGAATGAAGAACTTGAGAAAATCGAAAATAATAATATTTGGGAATTAGTTCCTATACCTCATGATAAGAATATCATAGGAACTAAATGGATATTCAAAAACAAGCTGAACGAAAATGGAGAAGTTATTAGAAACAAGGCCAGACTTGTTTGTCAATGATATGCTCAACAAGAAGGTATAGATTTTGAAGAAACTTTTGCACCTATTGCTAGACATGAAGCCATAAGAATGTTTCTTGCTCTTTCTAGTTTTCAGAAATTCAAAGTATACCAAATGGATGTAAAATATACCTTTCTTAATGGAGACTTAGAAGAAGAATTCTACATTGAACAACCAAAAGGATTCATTCTTGGAAATGATGCAAAGTTTGTATGCAAACTCAGAAAAGCTTGCTATGGTCTAAAACAGGCTCCAAGGGCATGGTATTACCATCTTGATGAATATCTCCACCAATAGGGTTTTTCAAAGGGGTCAGTAGATAGCAATCTATATACAAAGATGGATACTGGTAAATTGCTAATAATTGTTGTGTATGTTGATGATATCAGTTTTGGTAGCAATGAAGAATCCATGAGTTAGAATTTTGCTTCAGTAATGAAACAAGAATTTGAAATGTCCTTTCTTGGTGAGCTTACCTATTTTCTTGGTCTACAAGTTCAACAAAATAAAGATGGTATTTTTCTCTATCAAACCAAATATCCCAAACAGATCCTGCAAAAGTACGACATGGAAGATTCAAAACCAATATGTACCACAATGGTAACAAGATGCAGTCTTAGCTCAAATGATGAATTAGTGGTAGTACATCAACCAAATTACATATCCATGATTGGTAGTTTGTTGTATCTAATAGGTACCTGACCGAACATCATGCATGCAGTAGGAATTTTTAGAAGAATCCAAGCAAATCCAAACGAATCACTCCTTCACGCAGTCAAAAGGATCTTCAAATATCTTCAAGGAACACAAAACTTTGGTTTATGGTATCCTAGAGATACAGATCTTACACTTCATGCATATATAGATGTACATTAGACATCAAGTGTTGATGACAAAAAAATCACTAGTGGTGGTGCATTCTATATGGGTTCTAGGTTGGTGTCTTGGTTCAGCAAGAAACAAAGTTCAATTGCATTATCTACAGTTGAAGCAAAATACGTGGCTATCATATCTTGCTTCACACAACTACTTTGGATGATGTAAATATTGCAAGACATTCAGATCACATGTACTCCACCCATCTCTATTCTATGTGATAATACAAGTGTCATAAGTAGCTCAAAGAATCCAGTCATCACTCCAAGACCAAGCACATACCCATCAAATATCATTTTCTATGCGAACAAGTGCTTGAAAAAAAGGTCAAATTTGAGTATTCTCCCTCCAAAGAGTAGGTTATTGATATATTCAGTAAACCACTGCCCAGAAAGACATTTGAATATCTCAGGAAAAAGTTGGGAGTAGTTGTTGCATCATCCTGCTGTTAAAACCTATTTTCTTTAGAAGGGTGCTTATACGCAAGTTTCATAAATCGTAGTTGCATACATATGCAGGCTTCTACGGACACAAACACGTATATGTTGGTTTAAAGAAAAGTAGTAGGCCAGACTTAGGAAAAAGGGGTCTGCCATGGTTCTATCAATTATTTACTCTATCTGATGATGGTTTCAATCTGCTGATAACATGTGGAAATATAAAATTGTTAATAACTTGATGTATATCTTACTGATGATGATGCTTTGATATCTCTTACTGACATATGCAATGATCAGATCTAACAGTGAATAGGTGGAACAAGTTTAGGGGGAGAACATGGTTGATGATATATTTTGGGAACTAATAATGGACATATACAGGTTGCTGGTCTGGATGTTGTTGGCAGATGCTACTAATGGTGTAGATCATATCATAGTTGTTTAGAGAATTTTCGGCGAAATCACATCATTAATTCATTTGTCGACGCGTTTAGAACAAACTAGTGTGGTTCATCGTCAGGACAAGTTGAAGATGTAGATCTAGTTTAGCGTGTTAAATAGTCTAAGCAGAGACTCCAAAGGCTAAAAGGACTAACGACTACTTTTCGACTCAAGGACCACAGTCAAAGTTCCTTTAACTAATTTAATATTAATTTATTATTATATTTATGGAGCTAAGTTAACCAGGTAAAAAATAAAAGAGAACAATAGTTAGTTATTAAAATTAATCCATTTATATATTAAATTATTAAATTCATTATAATATAAAATATTATATAAATATATCTAATAATATTATATAATTTAAATATTTTTTAAAACCTAATATTCTAATAATATTCTATTCATGTTTAGTTATTAAAATAATTATATATTATTATAATATATATATTCATATAAATAATTAGATGAAAATTATTTATTATTATTAAACTAGGTAAAAATAGATTAAGGTTAGATATCAAAAACCAAACCATATTATTTAAAGTATTAATTATTTTATATATATATATAATATATATATATATATATATATATATAATATAATTAATATTTTTCCATAACTAACATTCTCATAATAATTATATTACTGGTTTAGTTATTAAAATATAATATATATTTAAAAAAAATAAAATAAATAAATAAATAAAATAAATAAATTTTCATTAATCTAATATATGAAGTAATATATAAAATATTTTAATAACTAAACATGAAATAGAATATTATTAGAATATTAGGTTTAAAAAATATTTAATAATATATATATATATATATATATATATATTATATTTAGATATATCTTATATATAAATGAATTAATAATTTAAATATATAAATGGATTAATTTTAATAACTAACTATTGTTTTCTTTTATTTTTTACCTGGTTAACTTAGCTCCATAAATATAATAAAAAATTAATATTAAATTAGTTAAAGGAAGTTTGACTGGGGTCCTTGAGTCGAAAAGTAGCCGTTAGTCCTTTTAACCGTTGGAGTCTCTGCTTAGACTATTTAACACGCTAAACTAGATCTGCATCTTCAACTTGTCCTGACGATGAACCACACTAGTTGGTTCGAAACGCATCGACAAATGAATTAATGATGTGATTTCGCCGAAAATTCTCTAAACAATTGTTATGGATCACAGAAGTCTAAATTCCTTGACATATCATAGTTGTTGATTACTATCATGGTCTTATTTAAGATATTTGGTCTTTGCTATATATGTCATGTATATGTTTTAATGAGACGGTCATGAAAAGATCTAACTTGTAACCCCACTATGCATGGGATGGATGATGTAACGTTTCTTGTTTTTGACATGTATAAACAATTGTGCATGAGTCAAATTTGGTATATCCCCATTTAGTTGGGAGATGGATGTATGTATGAGTCATTGGTGATAGGAAGGTCATTTGTGATGTATGTAGATAGTCATGTTCTTCTTTTAGAACATCTTTTTGTAGACCTTGCTTATGCTCAGGGGGAGCATGGACTCGATCATGGGAGCTCAATCAACACACTTCAGTGTATCAGATAATTCAACATGCCCTCAGGGGGAGCATGTCCCTTTGCTCTTGATGTCAAAGGGGGAGAATTATTTGGTGTGGTTGTTGGTTTTTGCCATCAAGTACAAAGGGAGAGATTGTTCGCATTATGATGTATGATTTGTACTTGATGGCAACCCACTTGTAGTAGAACAAATCACTTGTATATGGTAACTAGATGAATCTACATAAGAGATATCAAATTCAACAGAATCCATGATAGGAGTGTTTACAGATGTCATGAAATGTAGGGTAGCTTCAAGGAATCAATTCAGAAAGCAACTCACTCAGATGAAAGATCACAGTATAGTAGATAAACAAAAAGGAATTACATATCAGTCTTCACAAAATGAAGAAAGAGAGGTATACGCAGGTTCACCAATGACCAAGCTACATATACATGCAAGTTCATTGTATACAAGTCATGTATACATATACACGCACTTTCTGAGAAGGAAAATGCTTATACCTTGGAAAACTAAATTTTTTGTCCATGGTATTGGTCCAAGGTATCTTGTCCGAGGTATTGACCCTGGGTATTTGGTCCAAGGTATTGGTTCTAAGTGGTTTTTGGTCCATGGTATTGAGAAAGGCCTAAAACTATAAAAGTAGGAGAAGGTCGTTAGGCCAAGGTGTGCAAGTATCAAATATCTGATGAAGTGTGAGATCTAATATGCAAGTTATTGGCTTATGGTGTTGTGCTTGATCTGAACCAAGGATGAGTCTTAGCATTTGATGAAGGACAAGATCTAATGATGTATCAAGATCTTAAGGCTTGTAGTGAATTATCTTTATGTTGTTTGATCATGTGTCTGAATAACTCACACATATTTTAGTCTATAAATATGATGATCTGGGTATGAATGAAGTCTAGAATAGTTGTAATGTTTAAATAATCATTTACAAATCTGCACGCAGCTTCACTTTAGAAAAGGAGTTTATACATGATGGTTCTGCATATCAAAACAATGTATACATCATAAACTTGATTTGCAGATCTGTACGCTAGTTGTCTTTGAGGAAAGCACGTATGCATGTAGGTTCGACACATTGAATTAGCGTATACCTACAAAAATATGTTTTAGCTGCTTCTGTTTGCTATTGAAGTGTTCTGGGTTTTAGCTTGGGTTTTGGTTACTGTATTCTGGCGACAACATTCTGATTGATCAGATTGATGGGTTGTCAAAGTGATTTATATATTCGGTTGTGGTTGGTTCAAAAGGAAATTGATTGATGTAGATATTTTGATGATTGAATGATGTTTTTAATGGATCCAGTCTAAAAATTTATGAAATGTGGTCCCTAGAAGAAAAGAGAAGGTTGTATCCTTTTGTAGGTCAGCACCTATGTACCAATAAACATATGAGCTAGTACAAGAGCTAGGGTGTTGCAGCTACATTCTAGTAGAAGATGGTGAATGAGAGAAGGTTGTAGCCTTCTGTAGGTAGAAGCCTGCATACTCCTATAAGACTACACTAGTACAAAAATTCTAAACAAAATTCTCTTATTATTAAAAGAAGACAAAGACGATTGTAGCGGGAGGTTTTCACCCACATTAGGTTTCCATGTTATATCTTGGTGTTTATGTATGTTACTTATGTATGATGCTTTATTCTATTTTTACTACACTATCTAATGAATTCCTAATATATTAGTTAAAGTTCAATGCATGATAATTTGGGTAAATCAAAAGATCTCTGCATATACGCTCGTTGCATTAAGTACAGTTGTGTATACATGCTAGTTCACTAAGATGAAGTAGCTTATACAAATGAGTTTTGAAAATTAAATTATTGATCTGATAATAGTGATTCACCCCTTCTCTGAGTATTATTTCCAACACACACTACCAACCTTCATGACTTGTTAAATGAGTGAAACTACAATAGTATCATAATGTTTCTCTCTCTTCTTTATAATCATAGAAATAAAATATTAAAGAAACCTAGTTATCTGCTTACCTTATTAAGGTCTGGTAGACTTTACCAGAGCATAGAATATATTGTACTCTTCACAGAGGAAAGTGAGATCATACTTTAAAAGAAGGTGAGATCATATTAAACACAATATAGCCTAGTTGGAATGACTAAATGTCGACAAAGGAGGAGAGGAAGGATGTTTCGGGAGCACTCGACTAGTGATTGGGGTTAGGATTTGAAGAAAACCCATTCACAGGATTTAGGGATGGTAGAACACCTTGGATGAAAACCCCTTAACAACTTCACTACCATGGCTATCTTAAGCTTCTCACCTTAGCTGTTTACGACCACAACTTTCTGGTTAGTTGTGTCAACGCTAGAGGGTTTTCGGTTCTCCTCACTGGCATTCTCTGCTTCTTGCATTGATACTACAGGTAGTTGTCAGCTAGATAGATTGATAGTTATGGAGGATCTCATAAATTATTCTATCGATCCTATGGAGGGCTTTCCCATTTGGACCTAGCCTGGGACCATAGCAAAGGAATTGTTTTCATCTGACCATGAATTTTCTGAGGAAGTAGAAGCCCTTCCCACCATCTCTATGCCTCGCATTCCCTCAATCTCGCTGCCCATAGAAGCCTTGGCTATCAAAGATTTCATCTCCCCTCCACTCTTTCCCTCCTCCTTCGTTGTTACAGAGCTCTCAGAGAATCCTAGGATACAAGCCCTAGGGTTGAGCTCGAGATCGATTCCCTCACCGGTGGGGTTGTACAAACCCTACGAAGGTCATCAGCTAGTTTTAGATTCTCAGACGCCAGTTTTTTCAGCTCCCTTGGACTCAGGGACTCGTCTACCTGGCCACTTCACAGGAATTGGCATGATTTCGAGGCTTTTTGACTCCATCCTAGTGAAAGGCCCTATAATAGAAAGGGCTCTGGTCTTGCAAGTGGTGGTATAGCCTGGTCAATTTAGTGAAGGCACGAGTAGCAAACACAAAAAGGCATCTAAGAGGAAAAGTTGTCTCCGCCTGAGCAACAGTGAAATTTTCCTTAAGCTTTCCGAGGACACACCATTTTTGGAGTCAATGGATTCAGCGGAAAAAGTTCTGGTGGGGTGTGTTAGAGGAAGTCACTACAGTGTGGAGAGGCTACAAAAATGGGTGACGGAATTTTTGGGTCATCATCTGACATAACCCGTAGGGTACAAACCTTTGTCAAGGGATGGTTTGTCCTGATGTTCAAATTTTTGACCCATATAAACTGGGTTCTCTCCACTATTCGGAATATTGACCAGGCCTATGTCCTCCTCTGGAGATGGATGTCGATGTTTGACTGTGAACATGAAAGGGTGGAGGCTAGGACTATTTGGTTTCATCTTTCAGGCTTTCCTTGTCGTTTCTGGACAGAGGAGATTTCCAGGTGGATTGGGGATGTAATGGGATCTTATCTAACCCTTGATGCCTCTTTTCAAACCACTGGAAGAATGGCCTATGCCAGGATATTAGTTCATCTTGACCTCTTGGATGGACTACCTGAGTACAACAACATACAATGGAGGAATGTTACGAGGCGACAGATGTTGGATTATGAAGGGTACCCTTCAGGTGTAGGTGTTGTCACAAAGTGGGGCATCTATTTAGAGATTGCCCTCTAAATGGGTGGAATTATAGGAGGGCTTCAAGACAGGGTCATTAGGAATCTCAGGAGTAGGAGGCATAGTCACATGGAGAGCCGGTAAGGGAGGAATAGCAAAGGGCTTCTAAAGATATTCCTAGGAACTCCACTCCACACTCAAAAGGAATGGCTGCATTATCTGCCTTTGGACATAAGACCTCAGCTCCATCACACAACATCCTGAGGAAATGGGGCAGGCCACCGCATCATCAACCACCACCGACTCTAGCACCAACCATGGTAGCCTCGGGTGACTCCAATACTTTGGGTATGAACTCCATTCACTTGATCCCCTCTCATTGCTTTTCTGATGTTAATGAAAATACATTATTTGGACTGTCTTTGGTATCGAGAATTGTAAATTCTATGGCAACCTTAGCTCATATTACTTGTGATATTTCTCACCCTCTCACATTTTTCCCCCCATGCCCTCTTCCATGTTATGTAACTCCCCTTCGGTGCCCTCAACCTCCTTGACTGCTCTTTCTATTCCAAGATACAATACTTATTCAAGATCAAAGAAATAGGAGCAGGATCAAGCCGTCCTTTACTTCATTCATTCCCCTCCCCTTCCTAAGACTCTCTGCGGTCGTCTCTCTCAAATTAAGCATGCATAATCACAAGCAGATGACGATATTTCTTTATGCAAACAATCCACTATTCCTTGGGTCCTGAGATCTAGAGAAGCCCCCTCAGAATCCCCTCCATGAAGTTTCTATCCTACAATTATAGAGGGCTAGCTAGGCCTGGAAAAAAACTAGCTCTTCGTTAGTTATTGACATGCACCTCACTAGATATTATCTTCTTACAGGAAACCGTAGGCCCTATTGTAGAAATCACTCGCACTCTTGAGAATACTCTCCCGGGATGGAATTTCACAAGTCTGGATGCATGTGGGTGATCAGGAGGGCTCTCTTTGGGCATAAATTTTCATTCTATCAAGATTTTAAATTGCTGGGGAGTGGCTGGTTTTATAAGGGGGATGTACATTCGACAGACTTGGGAATGCCTTTCAGAATAATCAACATTTATGGGCCTTGTCATAATTGACCAGAGTTATAGGAACATCTTTTGGGATCAGAATTATTATCAACTGATAATCTGATTCTTGGAGGGGATTTTAATTTCTCCATAGGACATTTAGAGTCCTAGGGTCATCATGCCTAGAGAAACACCCTCTTTCCTCTCGGCCACTCTGGATGTTCATAACCTGGTCGATATTCCCTCAGCAAAGATTCAAGCCACATGGAGAAACAATCGAATTCATGAAAATGAATTGGCTAGGCAACTGGAATGGTTTTTAGTCAAAGAACATGTTCATCATCTGGGTCTCAACATAAGGCAATGGGTTGGCTCAGGTGGACACTCAGACCATTTGGCTATATACATGGAAATGGAAGGAGGTAGAGCCAGGCCGAAGGGTCCATTTAAATTCTACTCTACCTGGCTCAAGGAAGCCATGTTTATCAACTTGGTGACTGAATTTTGGAAAGAAAACCCTCGAGGGGAGAGGGGAAATGCTACAACAGGATTTATTAATAACCTCACATAGCTGAAGAAGATGACCAAACATTGGGCACACAAAAAATATTACAAGATGATGAAACTCTGAGACAGGTTGAGCTTGAGTTGGATGAATTTGAAAATGAGTTGGGTGGATTATATAGTTCAGATGAGCATAAGGAAAAGATCAAATCCCTCTACATAGCCTATGGAAAAATTCTTAAGGATAGGGGAGATGTTTGGAGGCTGAGGAGAAGGGTATTTGGATGCAGGAGGGGGATGCAAATACTAAATTTTATCGAACGTTTGCTAATAGTAGGAAAGCGATTAACACCCTATGGCATCTTTAGGATGAACAGGGACAGATGTCCTTGGCATGTATTCCAAGGGGCATTTTTTCAAGGATTCAAGCACTCTAATACAAATTTTTATGGAGGGGTAGTCAGTCGGGAAGAACTTTTGCTTAGGTCAAATTGGATGCCCTCACTCTTCCTAAAAAAATGGGAGGCTCGGAAATTAAAAAACTTGATGATTTTTCCTCAGCTTTGGCAGCGAAGCATTTTTGGCAATTGGTCACTTCTGACAGCTTCTGGATGAGAGTGGCTTCCTCAAAATATATTTCCCCTTTATAGATCTTGGACTGGATCAAGGGACTGGTAAGAATCACATTTGGAATTTTGATTATTTGGAAGGCAGTCCTGAAGACTTTGGACCCCATTCGCATAGGCCTCACTGGGAGGATTCATTCAGGACTTAATGTTCGTATTGGAATCAACTTGTGGATTGGGTGCAAGAACATGCATAGACTGCCAATTGAACTTCTCATTCACCTTCGAGAGCATAACGTTACACACATTGCACTTGCAAATGAGGTAAACTCCACTTTCCTCTTCAAGGCCTGGAAATTAGGCCACCAGCCTAACATCCCTCCTGTATGGCAGTAGATCTAGAGGGACTTTACACAAGCTCTCTATGACGTGCATATTCAGATTACCAATGGTGAAAATGAGCTAATCTAGGCATAAACTAAATAGGGTATATATTCTCCAAAGGACAGATACTTAGTACTGGCGGAGCTGAGGAAACCACTAGTCCTTCATTCCTGGTGGAAACACCTCTAGAAGTTGAAGGCACCTCTTAGATCTAGATTATTAATGTGGAGGATACGGAGAAACAAAATCCCCATGGGGGGTAAACTAATGAAGCCTTCTTACCATGGACCACAATAGTGTTATCTTTGCAACAATGATAGTGAATTTGCATCCCGGCTATTTTTGCACTTCCATGAAGCTCGCAAGCTTTGGGACCTTGTAATAGTGGTTGCCTCCCCACCTTGTAACTGGCTGGCAGAATCTCTAATAGAGGCTTGGAACTCTGGATATTCCACATTCATACCCCACAAATTCTGAAACCTCCCATTACTATTATGTTGGGTTGTCTTGATAGCCCACAATCTCTTTATCGTTTAGAATACTCCTCCCAAATGGCCTATAATAGCTGCAATGATCATGGCAGACTATGATCTCATCCTCGAAGACCTGCCTCCCCCTCGAACTAGGATCGTTACTCACGAACTGATGGATCCCCTCATGCCATGGGCATACTTTGATGGGGCTGCACAGGAAGACGGTTGTGGTGGGGTTGCCATTCTTAATATATCAACAAAGCACTCATATAGTTTGCTCATGGGATTAAAGAGTGGCACTAATAATTTTGCAGAACTATCATCATCAATGCACATTATTGATTTTCTTTGGGAGGAATTGCCAAGCTTTACAACTGTTTGGGATTTTGAAGTAGTTTGCAACTAGTTGAAAAAAGTTTCTTATTGTTGGTCATAATCTTTGAGACACATTCTGGATGAGAGTCTGAGATTGATAACTCATTTTGACTATTTTACATGTAATCACATCTACAGGGAGCGGAACACAGATGTTGATCACCTTCCTAAAGAAGTTGTGCTCTGGGAGCCGACCATCTGGATGATCCGAGAATAAAATGATGAAGCCCATTATAATACTATCATCGGCCATTGATGGATTATGGATTAATTACAGAGCTTTTGATACTATATTTTTGTATATATTTTTATCAGAGTTACAGGGTTGGTATGCTGCTATCAAATTTTTGATTAGCATAGTACTTTGGTTTGACTGTTATATCTTTATGCGGATCAAGGTAACAAGTTTCTTTTTGGTTTGTTGAATGCTAAACTGCTTGGATTCATATCATAGTTTTTTTGGGCTATTACCTCCTTGCATGGATTTAGGTAACTAGCTTTGTTGCTTCTTCGGAAGATGATAGACTCTCTTTAAATATTTCATAAATATGCATATGCATATATAAAATGTAATTTCTAATCTTAATGACATTATGAATTTTTCCATGGGAAAAAAAAACATAGCCTAGTTGGGAGAGATAATTATATAATTCAAAAACAAAATGACCATGAGCATAGAAAAACTAAGCCTAGGAGTCAAAATACATAGCAACCTCCTTAATTGGATTTTCAATCTTGTCAGGGTACTACTAGCTAGCGGAGGAATTCTCAGACGATGCTTAATGAATCTCATACGCTAATCAAAGTTCCTTAAATGTTGGTGGAGGTACTTTAGGGAGTCTAAGGTGTTAGCATTATGCCCAGAACAATCCTACAGAAATCTAGCTAGAAGAAAATTTAGATGCTAATACAAATAAATGGTATACAAACCTCCCACATGTATGTGCAACATCTAGCACCTAGTCAACAAAACCCACCAGGACTTCTATTTTTGAAAGATACTATCAATGCAAGGCTCCTTTCCTTTCCATCTGAGAATTTCTTGCTGCATGGATCTCAATGTGAGGTCCATGGAGGATTGCTCTTAAAAGTAGGTAGCTATGAGTGAACACAAACACATTTTCAAGCCATGACTCTAACCTGGTACTAGATACTAAGAAGGACAGTAAGAAAGGAAGAAATGTGGGTAATTACCTCATTAGAGAGATCCACCTGAGGGAGTGTTGGGGGTAGAATGTAATCAGGAAAGGGGGAATAAAGAGGAGGTATTAAAAAATAATTAGTGAACAACAAGGAAACAGAGAGGAAAATGGAACGGATTCAAGTAAAATGTGACCTAGAAAGGGAGGCTAGCATAGAGAGGTAAGCACCCATTTGCCAAGGAATAAATGGGGATACAAGACTACAACTAGAGATTGAGAGGGGAGTAGAGCTCAAGAAAGAAGTGTCAAATATAAAAAGACATTGGAGAAAGAGAAAGATAATAATAAATGGATTTCAATTCTGAATGAAGGGATAGAAGTTGAATCACAAATCAAAAATAGAGCAACAATTTTCAGATTAGGTGTTACACAATATTTTTTCATGCCTCCTACACTTCCGTGTGACATACCTTGAAGTGCCCGAAACATGATCATTATATAGTATACTAATCAATGTATCCAACTCAGATTCCTCCTTTAACTTTGCGTGGAAAATATCTAAAGCATTCTATGAAGAAATAGCTCATGAAACCCTAAAATGAGAATCATCGTCCTTTTGAAGCTCAAAACCGTGATGATTTCTTGTTGCAGCTTGTTAATCTCGTCATGGCATCTCTTGGGTCTCTATCATACTCACGGTGTTCTCAAAGAGGAATTTTTCCCAAAGAGGATGAGAAGCTTCGTGATCTAGAAGCTTCGAGAGAGGCGAGAAGGAGGTGGTTTCACATAGATGAGGTCGAATAGTGCTTTAGGACTCTAGCTTCTAGAAAGGGTGGTTTCAACCATACTACTTTGATATATGCATGACCTAGTGTTTTGACCAATTTACAAGGTTGATAAGTTGATAAATAAAAAAATTGAAAAATAAATAAATAAAAACTCTCACCTCAAAGTGAGGGGGATCAAGAGAAATTTTCCGTAGAATGTTAAGTTGATCAAATGATTTGAATAATATTTAAGCTACTTAGAATGATAATGGATGTTGTGATAGGACCTAGAGGGATGTCACTGAGGTGAGTTGAAAAGAGCCCCCTATGGTCAAATTATTGAGCTGAGAATGGAGAAACTAAGCTCAAAAAGGACTATCTTGTACCAGAAATTAAGTAGGCTTGCACCACAAGGAGATCCATTTTTATAAATTTTCAAGTGTCACTCATCCCCCACATAATGATGGGACTTTCTTAGTCAATGGCCCATTAGTTCGCATTTTAAAAATAACTGGATGATGGGGAGGGCTTAGTTGAAAGCCCACTGCTCTAATTTCAAAAACCTAACAGTTATTTTATTGGGTGGATTGTAATGAGTTTGGTTTATGGTTAACTACTAGTGGCATATTAAAATTTTCATATGGGTTGGGTCTCCGCATTGGGTAGGCTAGCCATCTCACCAGTGAGGGTTCAAACCCTGCCAACCCATTTTAGCACATGGTGCCATATATATGTGGTCTTTGAAACAACTTGGCCATATGACCATTTATAAAAATACATAAGCGATTGGAGGGGTTCGTTTCCTACCACGATATATATATATATATATATATATATATATATATATATATATATATATATCTTAGATTAAATTATTCAAAAACCCATGAGTGGATTTTTAAGATTATTTGAAAAATTAAGTAGGCAACAAATTTTCCTCCTCTGCACCTAAAATCATCACCTTGATCTATCAAATTTTCACCTTTTTAATGGTTGCCAATTGGCCTAGTTTGACCAAAACTTTGGTTGGCCATAACTTTCACAGATGAACTCGGATTCAGGTTTCATTTGCACTACTAGAAATCTTGTAATGAGATATTCATTATGACCCTAGTTTCACTTAAATTTAGTAACTAGACTTTTCACCATTTCCAGAGAGACCTAGATCACCCCTTCCCTTATAACCACTCCATTTGAGCTATCAATCTCTTTCAGGATTAGCTAGCAACATTCATATTTAAGCGTGGAATCTAGTAAGAGGAAATTCTAATTATATTTAAGGGTGGAATCTAGTAAGAGGAGATTCTAGTTTCCAATAAGACGAGAAAATTTATAGAGAGTCCAAACATCCATGGTTTTCCAATAGATATGCCACCTTATAGCTTATGTGTCGAACATGGAAGGTGATGGTGTCTAGAATGTGGACCATAAAGGTTGAGAATTTGTAAATAAATGAATTTGTGGACCATAAAGGTTGACAATGATGATAATGGCGATTTGAGAATCACCCTCCACAAATAGTTTCGACTAATCCCAACCATGTTATTGGAGGAGACAACATAACAGTCGAAATTTTTTCTACTAGCCCATTTATATAGCTCAACCAGTAACACTTTTATCTGCGGCAGTTTTGAGACCTACCAACCAATGTGGACAAAGGAGAAGAGCAAGGCAAAGAGCCTTAGAAAAAATTATTAAGGAATTAAATGAAAAATTATTAAGGAATTAAATATTAATTTTACCATATATGCAGTGTTTTATATTTCACTAGTGTGCATATCTACTCGTGGGCAAAATATATCAACCTTCTTCCGACTTCATCATATTTATCATAGTGAAAAATGTTCGATTTTTACTATTGTAACAGCGAATACAAGTAATATTTTATTCCGAAGGTAATATTAAAATTTTAATAATAATTTTAATATTAAGAATGAAATTTTATTACAGTGAAAAATATCTCGTCCCATTTTTATTATTATAGTAAATAAATAACCAACAATAGTAAATAAATCACAACATAACAGTGAGTACAAGTAATATTTTATTCTGAAGGTAATATTAAAATTTTAATAATAATTTTAATATTAAGAATGAAATTTTAATAGTTTTTGTGTTGAGAAGACCCGGAAATGTTGTTACATAATGTTAAGTTTCACAATAAAAAATAATATTTTCTTTAACAAAAAACAATGATGACAAAAAAATTGATTGTAATAAAATTATTCAAATTTCATTTTATTTTTAAATCAAATTTATTAAAAGATGATATATTTAAGTTAAAAAGAATTTTTTTTAAGCATGGATATATAGAATTATCTAATCGTTTTTTATAGAGTGTACGTATTAAAGGCAAAATCAATATTATTGATATTCCATGATGTGTAATTCATTCTATGTTTAGTAAAGTTGAGAATATTTAAAAAATATTATTTAAAAAAAAATTGTTCTTCATAAACAAAATATTTCAATATTCATGTTAAATAATGTAATTATATCAACTTCACATAAAGAAAAATAAAGTATTTTAAATTGATTTTTCTTACATTTTAAATTTTTATTGTGAGAGAGATGTGCATTTATTCAATTCTTAATATGAAGTTTATATATATATATACACCTTATTTTATTAATAGGTTCTTTCTAATTCAAGGTATGGGGTAGATTTATAATTACTTCATTGTTTAATATGGATTTGACCTAGAAGGTTTTAAAAATTCCATGCAATTAATTAAAAGACTTTTTTACGTTGTACTTCTCCAAAATAGCGTGAATTCACCATCAAACCAAATCTACGAAAACCCTAGAGAAATAACTAATAGCCTAGAGAAATACAATCTTTGGAGGTGAAAAAATTTCTTCATTGAAAAGGAAATTTTGCATCATAAGGGATTTGATCCCCATCTTCAGAGATTGGATCCTTATCATAAGTTAAGATGGATCTATGATTCTTGTCCCAAGAGGAGCTCTAAAACCAATATTAGGGAGATGTTGTGAGGTAATATTACATTTCAAAATAATTAAATAATATTTGCAGTAACAAATTCAAAAATAGTAACAACAAAAAAGACCAATATTTGTGAAAAATAAATAAATTCAATTTCCACCATTGTCTTGGGATGAATAAAATATTTCAATGGCATATTAGATTTCATAGTTTTATATGAAATAGTTAAATTAAAAGATTAATTATATTTTTCTTTCCATTATGAATGGAATGTTTAATATATTTAATTATTAATGTGGATTTGATATGGGTTTGCTTAAAAAATATTAATAACAAAAAGTGTGTAATGTGGCTTATAAATCAAATATTTCAATATGCAGGTTCACTAAAAGATTTTAATATAGATAGAATGAGCTAAAGAATTCTTATTCTTATTCAATCAATAGGTTATCTCTAATTCAAGTTATGATGGAGATTTGTAATTCACTCAATGTTTAATATATGCATGACATGTAACAACCTAAACATTTCTTATAGCTAGGTGTGTTGCTCAAGACTAGGATAGGTTCATTTTTATTCGAGATATACCATGTGCTTAAAGGAATCAAACCTTTTAAGGTGAAAGTCTTTCTTCTTTTTTTCACTCAAAATGAGGTTTTGATCTTGAGAGATTTGATCCCACTCAATCCTTGATAGATCTCAACACTTGATAGATCCTAACTTAAGATGGACCTATGTTAATTATAAAATGTTCATGATAGTATAAACGAAATATTTAAGAAAGAACCATAAAATGTATTAAAAAAAATATTAGGACCACATCATAATAATAAAAAACCATGGAGGTATGTGAGTTTTCAAATTTCTTTCTTTCCTTTTTTTCTCTATTTTATTTCGTTATTTTATTTTATGGAAAAAATATTGTATTTCCTTCAAAACTAAGATTTACATGGATGTTCTGTCCTCATGGGGTAGCTCAAGCAGCATTGGCCGTGGAAATGAAGTCTCACCGAACCGAAAGTCTTGGGTTCAAATCTTGGGCTACCCTTCCCCTGTAGTGGGGTATGTAATGGACATGAAAATTGGAGAGTCGTAGCAAAGCTTACAAAAAAAAAAGATTGACATGGATGTTCTAGAGAGGATAGGTCATTCTTTCACCATGGATATTTGACCATAGCCAAAATTTCACTCCTCACAAAGAGGCAAGTGAGATCACACCTACAAAAAATTGAGATCATAATAAAAATGAGCCAAACTCACCCGGAGAGAGAATTGTATAACTTAAGAAAATGACCATCAGTATAATAGAAGTAAGGCTAGAAGTCAAAATCTATAGAAACAACCTCAAGTGGACCTTTACTGTTGTCAGGGCTATTACCTGTTCATGGAGACATGCCCAAAGGTGTCTCAATGAAACTAAAATAGTGAATAAAGCTCCTCAAATGATGGAGGGCATGCTCTAGCAAGTGTAAGATGTCAACTCTATAATTGAAGGGATGAGGTAGATGTCATCTCTAGGGAGTGTAAGAACTAAGATGTCATATTTCAGCTCTATAATTAAAGATTTCAAGTTGATTTGTATTTATTTAAATTCAAGGGATGATGTAGATGTTAGCTCTAGGGAGCGTAAGATGTAGTATGTAAGATATCATCTCTATAATTCAAGGTATCAAGTATATTTGTATTTCTTTCAATGTTTAATATGGACTTTGACGTAGTTGAAAGATTTTATTTATTTTCTTCTCAATACTCTCATGGAATCATCTTAAATCCACATCTACCCAGACCCTGGATAAATAAAATCTCTCAAGGTGAAAACCTTTCCTCACTCAAAATGAGTTTTGCATCTTGAGAGATTTGATTCCTCTAGGAGCTTCGTAGATCAAGAGTTAATATAGATCTATGGTTATTATGCCAATTGAATCTTTACAACCAATATGAGGAAGACATAATATTACATTTTAAAGTAATAAAATAGTATTTACACTAAAACTTAATAATAGTAACAACAACAAAAAAATCAACTTTTTTATAAATAAAAAAATTCGATGTCCACAATCCTCTTGGTCTCAATAGAATATTTCAATGTCGTATTAAATTGCATAATTTTATATAGAGTAGTTAAATTAAAAACTTACTTATATTTTTACTTCTCATCACGAAGGATATGTGTAATTTACTCCATTACTAATACGCATTTGATATATAACACTTCAAAAATATTAATAACTAAAAGCAATTTAATGTGGATTATAAATCAAATATTTCAACATGCATGTTCAATAAAATATTTCAATATAGATAAGGAGTTGTTATTATTATTCCATCAACAACTTATTTCTAATTTAATGTACCAAGGAGGTTTATGATCCCCTCAATGTTTAATATGGACCTGAGATGTAACATTTTAACAATTTCTTAGAGTCAAAACATTTTATTATTGTGTTTCTCAAAACTAGCATATGTTCATTTTAACTCTATATATACCAAGACATTAAAGGAATCAAATCTCTCAAGGTGAAAGCCTTCATTCATTTTTATCACTGAAAATGGGGCTTTTATCTTGACAGATTTTACCCCTCTCAACACTTGATAGATCCTAAATTAAGATGGACCTGTGTTAATTATAAAACTTTCATTATAGTATAAAAAAATATATTAGCAAAAAGCCAAAAATTATTATAAAAATACATTATTATGATTGCACCATAATCGGCTCATCTCTGCATCTAATATAACTATCTCCATCTATCTATACAATCTCTGCAGAACTTGCGTTTTTGAATGTATGCCCTCAGGAAAGATAACTGTGGCTTCTCACATTTATGAGGATCTAAACACTAAGTGTTAGCTTTATTTATATATAGACTTCACATATTATCTTTAGTTGTATATAAAAAATTTGCACCTGTAGACTTTGCATCTTCACACCTAATCTAGACTTAGCATCTTTGCGTCCAATACACACTTTGCATCTCGAGCCATATATACAGACGTCACATATTCCCATGTGACACAACTCTATTCGGCCTCAAATTGAAGTCTCATAATTAAATATTATCTTTGACCTAAAATTAAAGTCTCTTCTTAGAGCTAAACAAATATAGGACCCTAGTACCTATGAATCAAGGTGAATTAGCTTATTTACATAATCTCTCTTCTCCTTGAAATATTCTATTTGTTACAATTATGAGTACTTCTTCCCATATTTGTAAGCCTAACTCTAGCATAGGGAGGCCAAGAAAATAAAAATTACTTTTTAGGTTGTCTATCAATACATTGAATATTTAGAAAGTTAAGAGAAGAAGTAGAAACACAATGTAAACAAGATTTATCTACAATGCTTATGAAACATAAAACTGAATTATCCAAAATGTTTAACAATAGATACAAGTTAAAAGGAAGAATGATAACATTCATGACTAAAATTAAAGGAATGAAAGATAGTATACAAGAAATAAAACACAATAATGACCAGTGTCCGACGAAAATTGCACCCTCAAAGGCAAGATTAAAGAATTAAAAGGAAAACTAGATAATACTTCATCCCTAAGAAACACAATGAATCAAATAGATATCAAACCCATAAAATATTAAATCAACATTAATTCAAATAGATCATGAGTGCCACAAAAGAGCCTCGAACCTTATAATTGATTGTCTAAAAGAGAAAAACAATGAGGAAACAATAGGAATAGCAAAACAATAACTAAAAATTAACTGACAAATTAAAAAAAGTTATCTAACATAAGCAAAAAGTGTGGGAAATATTTTTGAGGATAAAAATTGACTAATTCATTTTAAGGAAAGTTGCAATGACTACAAATTAGGACCAAGTTCAATTAAGAAAAGAGGTCCAAAACATAAAGTAGGCATGAAAGGAAGGAAAATGACAAATTATTAGAAATAGGAATATTATTATTACAGATAGATTCTGAAATAAAAGTGATAAATAGGAATTAGGAACACCCTCGATCCTCTTGTAGAGCTATTGTGGTTTTCCATAGCGTAAGGGTCCTATGTTAAGCTGGATCCCAAGTGATATTGATCAGCATTTCTGAGTTGAAACATGGGAGCACGATTAATATAGGTTTACCAACATAAATGGATTTATTCTTTGGTCTACTTGGGACAGAAAAACATCTCATAGAGACTTCAATGGTATAGCTTGTTATGTAAAAAATATTATTTCTCCCCACATTTGACTTCATAATATTGACACCCTTAACCATTATGTTTGGATAAAAATTTATGACTTGGTTTCCAATAGGAATTTTCTCACTGTTTGTTATTCTGCTCCTATCAACTCTTCCTCCTATAAGGAAAACAACCTAGAAAATAATTTCCCCATCATTACCTTAGAATATGATATTCAGAGTTTAAGGAATGAGGGAAACATCCTTTTTCTTGGGGATTTCAATGCTATAATAGCTAATTATCAAGTTATTCTTTTAAGTAATAACTCTAACCCTAACCCCCTATGGCTTGATGAGGATTGTGACATAGCTCAAAAATTCCAGATAAATTTTGAATAAATAACCAAGAAACTACTTGTTACTGAGTTAATTCCCAAGACATTATTATTGGTAACAAGATTAATAAGTGGCCTACATCTGGCTAGATGACTTGTAGATTCATGGGCTTGGAAATAATCTTAGAAACTATGAAATATTTGATACACAAGTTCTCAACCATATTATTAATTTTGACCTCTTGGATGACCACGGGCCTAATTATGAGACAAACCCCTATTTTTAACCCTAAACCTTGGTATACACACTAACAACATGAAAAGGAAAGGTGACATATAAAGGCACACTGAATTTGACAAAAGGGAAATGGATATCTTCTTAAAAGATACTCTTAATTATAAAGCTCTTCTTAAAAGGAAGAAAATGTTGTATAAATAAGAGGTAAAAGTGTCTTCTTCACCTCTATTAAGTTGAGCCCAAAACATTTTGCAGGAATACTCTTGTCCGTAAAATGAAATAAAATAATTTCATCCCCTTAAAGAATTGGATATTTATCTTAAGAATATTTATGACTCCATGGACATCATGGGAAACATTATAAATGATCCTATAGAGGAATATACTAAGAGAGTTGAAGATGAAAATCACTTTCTCTTGGAGTTCCAATCCCTTATTCACATCCTCTCTCATTTTTAAAAAACTTCCAGACTACCAACCTTCATGAATTGTTACACTAATAAAACTAC
>APFE030709172.1:2786-50035 GCA_000404065.3 Pinus taeda
ACAAGTGCTTGAACAGAAAGTCAAGTTGGAGTATGTTCCTTCTAAGGAACAAGTTGTTGATATTTTCACCAAACCATTGCCCAGGGAGACTTTTGAATACCTCAGGCAAAAGCTGGGGGTTGTTGATGCATTATCTTATTGTTGAAACTCTTATGATTGTTGGTTGTATGCATGGTTCATCTGGGGTATATGCGTACATATGCTGGGTTACGGCACAGGTTCAGGGGGAGTATATAATGCATTGTTGGCATTATGGAGGATGTACAAAAGGAGATCATGGAAGCTGGTGTGAATATAGCTGCAATATGTCTCTATCTCTTTCTTGGTCATTGATGATGTCTGGTAGATTATGGTTCTTCTTTGCAGATCTAGTTCATATTCAGGGGGAGCATGTTCTTAGGGGGAGCATAACCCTTTGGCCTTGATGTCAAAGGGGGAGAATGTCACTGAAGTTTTTGAGGTTGCCATCAAGTCCAAAGGGGGAGATTGTTGGCATTATGTTTCTGGTATGGTTATATGTTATAGATGTTGTACTTGATGGCAACATTCGTGGCAAGGCTCTCAACATGTTGAAAATTAAGAAGTACGCAGGAGATCAGTTCAGAAGATGCGTACCCACAGGTACACTGTGAAGGGACCGCGGCCAGACACGCAAGTCAGCCGTTTAGGAGGTGCGTACCCCCAGTGCACTCACTTCAAGGCAGAGAAAAGCACACGTGGGGTTTCTTATGTTTAATCTTTGGTATTTAGCCGATGGTATTTGTGTTATTATGGTTTTGGCTCGTGGTATTGATCCATGATTTGAGGAAGAGCTTGCCTATATAAAGCAAAGGAGATCATTTGGCTTGAGTATGCTTTTGGGCTAAATATCTTAAGATCTGAAATATTTGGGTTATTGTTTCAAAAGCTTGATCTATATGAAAGTGAAGTGGAAAGTGAATCTGTGAAGGGTAATCTCTCGAGCGCTTGATCAGATCTGGGCATCCGTCTAACTGTAGCACACTGGTGATCTTCAAATTCGGCCCTAATCAGAAGTACGCAGGTGTTTAATGGTGCCTCTGCATGGGTACGCAGAGCAGAAACAGGCGAACTGTGTGGGTACGTAGAGCAGAAGAAGAGTAACTGCGTGGGTACGCAGAGCAGAAAGAGGCGAACTACAAAGGTACGCAGAGTTGCAGTGGTTCAGGTGCGTACGCACATTCAAAGTACGCGGTGCGATAGTCTTTCTGGGTGTGTGACTACTGTGGCAGTACGCGGTGCGATAGTGCATCTGGGTGCATACTGTATGCAGTGCGGTAGAAGAAGGAGTGTGTGGGCACGCAGTGCAGCAAAAGGAACTCTGCAGGTATACGCAGAGAAGCAGAGGGTGAAGTGCGTAGCGATGCAGGCCAAAGAAAGGAAAGTTGCGTATCTGTCTCATGACTATCTGTTGACTAAATTTTTCTGTTGATAAGGTGTTCTGGGTTTAGTTTTGTTTTGTTGATCTAGTTACTACTGTTGACTGTGAAATCTACATGAACTTGATGATCATTTGATGTTTATGAAAGGTGGTCCTTGTAAGAAAAGAAGTAGGGGGTTGTAGCTCCCTTCCAGGAGAGACTGGGAAACAAGAGAGAGTTGTAACTCTCTGCAGGTTGTACCCTGCGTACTGGTAAAGGACTACACCAGTACAAGACCATTGTAAAAGGAGTTTCTAATTTGAAAGAAGATAGAGGCATATTGCAGCAGGTGGTTTTCACCCACATTGGGTTTCCACCTTATATCTGGTGTTCTTTGATGTGACTATCTGTTTTCTTGTTCATGCTCATTATTTTATGATACTGATATGCAAAAATAATTCAAAGTGTAAATAAGGAAGATTTGTTAAAAGAACTAGATAATACTGATTCGCCCCCCCTCTCAGTATTATTTTCAACATTTCCATCCTAAGTTTTCCCAAAGACCATGTCTAAGGGATCCCTTAATAGATAACCTAAACATGTCTCAGATGGTGAACTCTATGTGGATGAATGTATTGCTTGATTGTATGCATGTTGCACATAAGGAATTTGTTCATCCGACAACTTGGGATGTTTTCCACAATAGCCTCGTAATAAGTGTACCATGGTGCAGTTAACGACCTTTGTCTACCTATCGGTCTGTGGATGATATGTCGTGCTTCTTTTAAGCTTGGTTTCCATCATTCTCCACAAGCTAGTCCAAAACTCTCTAAGAAAGAGGGAGTATCGATCTGACACAATAGATGTGGGTAACCCAAAATAGACCCAAACATGCTGAAAGAAAAGATAAGTAGTCTGCTCAGTAATGACCTTCTTTCTATAAGGCATTAAAATCCACATTTTACTAAAATGATCCACCATGACATACAAATAGTTGTGACCTAGACATAGGCAAACCACCCACAAAATCCATGGACACACTTTCCCATGGTTTACTCAGAATAGGGAGTGGTGTGTGGAGCCCAAGTTTTCTATTAAAGGGCTTTGAATAGAACACAACACACAACCCTTTACAAAGAGAGTCACAATTTTTTCCATATGAGGCCAAAAAAAACCTCTGTAAATGACATAAAGTGTTTTCAACCCCAAAATGACCAGAAACAAGAGAGGTACGAGCCTCTCAGATTACATGTACCCTTTCATCAATGGGTATGCATAGCTTGCCAAAGTGGCACAATAGTTTTCCTTGCAAATAATAATTGCCCACTTGCGATACACGAGTCTGTTTTGCATAAATCTCTTTAAAATCATTATCGTTAGCATATTTTTCAGCATAAGATTCTAACGATAAAGAAGCATTTTGAAAAACTCCCGTGCAAAAATAGGAGGGCGAGAAAGTATATCTGATACTTTGTTTCTATCACTCTTCTTGTATTTTATTACCAGATGAAACTGCTGAAGGAATCCCATCCATCTGAAATGATGGGGTTGTTGAAGCTTGATCTGTGATTAAAGGTATTGAAAGTGCTTATGATCCGTATGGATAATGGTCTCCTTGTCGATCAGGTAGTGTTTCCACTTCTTTACACTCTACATGAAGGCATACAACTCCCTGTCGTACGTGGTATAATTCACTATAGCTTTGGAGAAAGTATTTGAATGGCAACATACATGCTTCCTTTGTTGCATAAATAAACTGCTAATGGCATATTGGGTGGCATTTGTTTCAATCCCAAAAGGTTGTTGAAGGTCTGGTAAGGCTAGCACTAGTGCTGTGTTGATCTTCTCTTTCAGTGTGTCGAAGGATTTCTATTGTTTTCCTTCTCACTGAAACACATGCATCAAACTTGTCAATGCATGTAAGGGGGTTGCGATAATAGAGAAGTTCCCAATGAATCTTCTCTAATACTGTACCACACCCAAAAAAATTCAGACCTCTATAACATTTGTGGGCTCAGGAAATTTCATAATCACATCTATTTTAGAGGGATCTATCCTCAATTTCCCATTACCGACTACATGACCTAAATAAACTAGAGAGGTCTTCCCACACTCACTCTTCGACAACTTTACATACAATTTTTCATTTTTCAGAAAATCAAGCACTTTCTTCACATGGCATACATGTTCATCCCATGTCCTATTATAAACAAGAATATTGTCTAGATATACAAGCACAAAATTATCAAGAAAAGGCCTAAACAGATCATTCATTACCCTCATAAATGTGGCCAAAGCATGACATAGTTTGAATGGCATCACCATCCATTCAAACAACCCGTGTTTGGTTTTGAATGAAGTCTTCCAAATTCCTTGTTCTGCAAATCTAACCTAGTGATATCCACTACGCAAATCTAGTTTTGTAAAATAGACAACATTTTTAAACTGATCTAATAATTCATCAAGGCTAGGGAGAGGGTATCTCTTCTTCACCGTAATTTTGTTTAGCACCCTGTACTCTATGCATATTATCCATGTTCCATCTCTGTTTAGTACTAAAATGATCGATGAGCCACATGGAGAAGAACTCGGTCTGATGACCCCTTGATTTAGCAATTCCTGCACTTGTTTCTTGATATTCTCCATCTCAATAGAAGCCATCCTGTACATGCTAATATTCAGTAAAGGAGAATGCCATTCTAAATGGATCTCATGTTTGATTTCCCATTTTGTGGGCAATCCTTTCGGTTCCTGAAACAATCCATCATAGTCAGAAATAATTTCAAACAATTCTTTCTTATGATTAGGATCACAACCTTTGAAATCATCAGTTGTCTCACCCCTTTTTCTCTCACTACCATGAGCATGCACCCTTTATAGAAATTAACCAGTTGTTTAATCTGTCTTGCACTTACAAGGCTGCCACTAACTTTCATATGATGAGCTCTGTCTAAATATTCCACTCCATCCTTTGTGAGGTGGTATTTATTTTCCTGCTGAAAGAAAACAACCTTTCTATCATATAGATATGAACTTCCCAAGACAGTTCCATAGATATCCAAAGGAATAGCATTTAACTCTACCTCATCAACTAATTTGGAAGAAATAACAAATTTAGCCCTACACTTCTTGGTTACTTGTAATTTTTCTTTATCGCTTACTCAACCAAGTGGGTATGGACTTGGATGAGGCTTAGTTTCGAGGCCTAACCTTTTCATTAAGGACTTTGACATTAAATTTTCTTGGGAACCTGAATCGAACAGAGTTTCCACCTTTGTGTGTTTTATAATAACTCTAATGTGGAATAATTTGAATCTCTTTTGCTGATTACTTACAGGTTCATTCAAATAACTAGTACTTGCCATTGAATCAGAATTATTAATAATAGAAGGAGTACCTTTTGCACCCACGACTATGATCAATGTCTCATCACCGAAATCTGATGCAAGGTCCTGCTACGTTGTTGCCACTGTCTTCTGCTTGCCCTTTCCACTTAATCTCTTTGGTTTCAGATCTGGATGTAGCTTCCAATAGTGGTCCTCGTCATGACCTTCTCTCTTGCAATGCATGCAAGGTGGTTTTGCTTCATCCCCTTTCTTGGCTACGACAGTCTTCTTATCCTTCCCTTGAATTCTTCTGGAATTTTCCATCTTGACGGTTGAATGGTGTTTTCTTGGCTTGATCATCTCTATTATTCTTTCCCTAGCTTTCAAGATGAATGGCCTTTACGCTGGCTGCATCAATTGTAGTAGGCTTGAACAATAACATTGAGTGTCTTATGTAACTATGTAGCCCACCAACATACTTAGTTACAGTCTCAGGCGAATCTAATGAGATGCCGAAATTCAATGCTTGTTTCTTAAATTCTTCAGTGAAGCTTTGCACATTTTGGCCTTTACCTTGCCTTAGATATTTCCATTCAATTAGTGCCTTTTTTAATAACCCAAAGGGTAAAATTGGTCTTTCAATGTAGAAATAAACTAGACCAAGAGGAAACAAGGTTACTCGACCTTTTGATGCCCTTCTACAACTTGCTCTCCCACCAAATGAGAGCAGTGCCACTCAGTCGAAGAGATGTTAATTGGACCTTTCCCTCATCTTCTTTGATATGCTAAATTAGGAAATAGACCTCTATCTGTCTTATCCAATTATTAAGTTTTTTTGCACTACACTCTCCATTATACGTGAGCAGGTCAAACTTTACATCTAGCTTGAAGAACAATTTCTTAGATGTATGTTTGTAATCGTGATTAGAGTGATGAGAAATACCACTTGAAGAAGGAGAGGGAGGAGGATATTGTCCACCACCTTCATTATTTGCTGATCCATTATCATCAGCATCTCTCTTCTCATGCCCAATTTCCTTCTCATACTCTAAAAATAACTTGTCCACATTCTCTACCATATTGTAGAATACCTCGCAAAAATTATGTTCATCTTCCCAACGAGCTTCTTCATTGTACACTCTTCTTATTTGTTGTGCATGTCCTACTTTGGTGTCAAAGGACTTAAGCATTCCTTCTCTTTTTCGTAGCTTGTTCTGGGTTCGCATATACTGATGTAATTCACATCGACAAAGACTTGCTCCGATACCAAACTTGATCCAGGATCTATTAATTATAAATGCATCATAATTACATGAAAAAAAGCTTATTAACCATGGAACTTAAAATCACATAAAACAATGCAGAAACAACATGATAAGTAAGAAACCATCACACATAGATTTGATTACGGATTTCATCCAATTTGGACTACATCTTTGGGCACTTCTCAATAGTGGGGAAGCCTTCTTTCAGTAAGTAGCATAAAAAAGATAAAAGTACAAGAAACATTTAACTACAGTCCTTATGCATCCAAGCTAGAATATGGATGAAGAATAGAGATCCCAGCATAAAAAACAAACACTACCACCAAAATCTTGGTGAAAATTTGTGCAAAAACGCCTACCCGAACACCCAATTTGGAAAATCGGGCTTTCTACACCCTCTTGGAATTTGCTTACTGGTCAGAGTGAGGTCTCAGCTTGCTGCCAGGTCAGGTTATTGTTGTATGTGATGTTTTCTAAACTATTATGCCAGTCTTATCTCCATTTCTTCGATGCAGATAGTACTTTATATATATTGGTGGTAAATCTCTCAATTCCCAGCCAGTTCTAAACCAATGACATGTTTAACAGGCGAGACTATTTTCTTTAATACACAGGATCTCAGGTTCCACATAACATGTGGCAACAAACCTTATAAATATGTCAAAATTATTAAATGCGCATTTAACCTGGTGACCTTTTACTATCAATGTTTTTCCCATTAGCATTTCCAATCGACAGATAGATTAAAAGCCATACATCAGGTGCCCTGCGATAACCATGGACCTGATGAACTATTAACTACGATATATAATATATTAGGTCAAGGAGTCCATATCTTAAAATTGTAATTAGTGGAAACCAAAGTTAGTAAAACATGAAAATGCTTCCACTTTGCGAAACGCGATTGTGATATCGAAAATAGCAACATAATTATGTGATTGCAATATCACATCACAACTAGGACTTGCTTCGGGGGTCAATTCTTTCACCTTCTCCTTTTGTGATGGGCAGTTGTAATTTGATCGCATCGAAACAATGAATTTGTTGGGGCCGAATTTATTTAAGTCACAACCTCTTCCTTTTGTGATCTGTGATATGCGGAACCAATGGCAGCCTACCACTTGGCACTTCCCCATTCGCTGAGAGTGTCTGCCACGTCATCTCTTCCTGCCACCTGTCTAAGTCAAAAATAAACTTTGAATTGCTCTAATTTCATCATATGAACTCGGATTTAAGTGTCGTTCAAACCATTTTAATCAGGATGACAAGCACTTCGATCCGATGCTAGGTTTATCCAAATTATCCCACTTTGAATTTTTGACCCTTTTACCATGCCACTCATACTTTTTAAAGGTCCATCTGGATCACCTTGTATCACACACACATGTTGCAATGACCATCAAACACATATATATATCAATATAGTAAAAAATAAGAAAGCAAAGTTCCATCACCGTTCCAATATACTAGAAGCACATATCTCAATAAAGTTACAGACAATTTGAAAACCAACTACCACAGTTGTCCAAAAGCTTCTACAAATAGTAATTAATGTTAATGTCATTTAGCGAAAGGTAATGCCTAAAATATGATTTAGAACTCAATTTTCAATAATACCCAATTGAAATTTAACTATTGGAGACGCCATGGGTATGGCCAAAATAGAAATACTTCCAAAAAGACTTTGATGGCACCTTTGAACTATAATCTCTAATTTATATGTCCAATTCAAAAATAGGAAATACAACTACCACACAAACATTCAAAATAAAATGCACTTCATGTGTTAGTTTCTCTAGTGTAAATATGTTGACTTGAGTGAGAAGAAACCACCCTCATTGAACTTCATTCCATCAGGTCCTTGATATCCTCTCTAGAAAGTGAACCATTAATCAAAAAATTCAAGGAAAACATTAACATTTAGTGAGAAGAATGACATACTTATCTGCAAAACATAGTCATGAAAAAATAACCAACTCCTTCCTTTTCATGATTAAATGGACCAAATTTAGAGGAACCATAGTAGAAGGGATCCAACACAAGTGTTGAGGTAAGGGATTCCCTTATCTCCAACTTGTTTATATTAGTTGAGGTAAGAGGTACATATAGTTCTATAGGTATGTAATTATATTTTTTTTTATGGAGGAAACACAAAATTAATGTTTGAATGAAATAAAACTACAAAAATATGAATGGCTAGTGAAATAAACTTAAACCAAAAATAAGGCATCAAAAAAAGCTTGAGTTATCTTGAACATTTGCCATTCGAACTATTAACTAGACCTAAAGAAAAAAATTACAAAATTAACACCAGATTCATACTAACAAATCAACAAAAATACAACCAATAATTATTTGTAAATGATCCAACGTATGGAAATACATAATTTAAAGTAGAATATTCTGAACATTAAACCTTATTCAAATTATTAACAAAATATAGAAAAGAATTGTAATCACTTTCTTCTAATTTGTATGCATTGCTCCTAACATTGTATGATAAGTTGCAAATTGCTATAACAAATTCAAGTTGTACAAAAGCATGATCTGTCAAATCATAATGGTACATGCGCTGCCCCTTTATTTTATTATACCAAGATAATTGAAGCTTAATTATTTCTAATCTATCTAGAAGGTTGATTTCATTAGGGTAATCAAACACCCTATTACCATCCTTCTTCCTTATTCTTTAAACCCTTCCAATGTACCGGGTTCCACAAGAAACACCTTTTCTTGTACTTCGAGGAACACCTTTTCTTGTAGTACATTTTGTAGGGGGAATTTAGTTTCTTTCAAGCAACACCCCACAATATAATCCAATTCCAAAGCCAATGAAAAACCCTTTTGTGGATCCTTCCCATCTTGCCTAAATTAGATCCCATTTCTCACTTTAATGAACCCATCTTTGGATAATGTCAGATTTCCAATTTTACTGACAAATCAAACATTCTTTGAACATATCCTTACCATCAATATCCACCACAAGTATTATAGTTTTTCTTAAATTTTATTCAATGCAATCTAAAATTTATTCCAAATCATGTCTCCACTCTCTTTCCATTGTTTTTAATTCACTTTCATTGTGTACCAATGATGGAGAAGATTGGAATATAGATTTGGAACAACTCAGTGGATAATCATCAACTACTTCATCCACAATTTGGAATGTTGGCTAATTTTTATCATCTGCCCCTCGTTTAACCCACTAAGAATATTGAGTTTAATTTTTTTCTTTCATTCCAAGAGTTGATAAATTATATTTTGCATCCTTCAATCCAATCTTAAGGGCTTCTATAAGTTTAGCCTCTACGGATATTGAATCATATTGCGACAATATGTAAATGTTCTGTATTGTTTCTTGGTGCAATATATTATGAATGATTTCTTCCTTCTTATGAGATTTATTAAAATGAATCCTTTGGGATTTAATTCTTCTTTAGAAACTCTATTAATGGTTCCAATAGCATGAAGCAAGGCAGTGAAATCATAGACCCTCTCAACTCCAATCATCCCACCAACTTTACTAAAAAAGTTCTCACATACATCTGATTGTGACAAGTGCAGAAAACATGGCAAGTTAGAGTATTGATCTCGAAACAATATCATCAACAAAACTGCAAAATGGAAAGAATTTTTCACATCTTGATATGACTCTCTGCAGATGAAATTTATGTTGTCAATAGTATGAGATTATTTTTGTACCCAACATAACCATAATGTGAAGAAATGATGAATTCGCGAGGAACTTCTCACTCTTTCCCAAAGACTCAAACTATGAGACATGAAGATGTCAATGTAGTCAACAACAATCATTAGATAAGTCTTTGTAACTATTGTCATCTCTAACTTTCCACTTGGTGTAATTCTCAACTCTTTCAAACACCTTTGAACATTCCTTGAAGCAATGTGTTGTGTGGAATTGTAATTTTGTCGATCCATCCTCTCTATATCTTGACCCTTAAGTCTATGATCATCCACTTTAAAAGTGTGATAAACCATTATGACATGACCAAACCTTATGTACTCATTTCCTAAAACAAATTATTTTCGCTTGCTAAACAAAGGATTCATTATCTTTTTTCCATTGTGGATGTAATATTCGTCATGCAATCCTATTACATTGCAACCATTAGACAACCCAGATAGCCTCCACCTTTCCCAAATAATTTGATATCAAATACCTGGTGTTGAAGAACAATCCTTCAACACAAGTTGTCTTCTACTTCTAACCCCATCTGAGGAATGACCAACAATAGGTCCCAAATTGTTTTCCAGATGTTTCTTCCACATAGATTCTACCTTTTCCCATTCTTGATAAACAAAATTTTCTTTGAACCTATTGCATGTTGGATGAACAACCACAACCAACTAACAAAGATTTTTATGTAAAGGGTTTGCAATAATAACACATGCATAATGGCCAATAACATTGTTATTAAAATAATTTTTTATAATCTCATCACCCAGAACTCGCTCACCACCTATCACCAAGAAATGTGATTGGCATTGATGTTCTTCTTTCATACCACAAAACCCCACCAGTGTATCACTTTTTTCTACCCACCTAACATATTTTTTCATAATTGTTTCATCTTCGGAAAGGCATATAGCAATTAGACCATCTATACCATGTTTGGATTTATAAGAAGCATAAAATTTTATGATTGCCTCAAAAATGTTCTCATACTCTCCTAGGATATATTCCAATGACTTTCTAACTTTCCTTAAAGTCGTAGATATTGAAGAGCCATCTAGATTCAAGCTAATAAAACTATGTAATCTAGGACCTTCCAATAACTTGATCATCTCATGAAGGGATTTTGTGTATGTACTATCCTCTCTCCTTACTTTTGCATGCATCAAGTTATGAAAGATATCCTTGAGAAATTCCTAAACTATATATTTACCTTGTAATTTTCCTCTATTATGTGTCTCGCACACATCCTTGCAAAACCTAAAGACATCCTTCCTTTCTTCCTATTCAAACAACTTTTCCTTTAGGGATCTCATTCTAATAGAGAGTGTAGCAACATTTTTCCTCTCCCACCAAAGAGACATGGTAATCATTTATAATCCTTGTAACATTATTGAGTTCATTTTGAGTCAAATAGTCTAGTCTTCTATATTATCCTGTATCTCTTGCATTTCTTTTATTGGTGTACCTTGATTTAGGATGTAATCATATCTTGAAGTCAATGCATTATGGAACCGTCTTACAAAAACTGCATGTTAATGAATCAAATGGGAACCTTGTTTCAAAATCCATCTAGCAATTAATATGCCTATATGTACCATCAATACAACATTCAATACCCTCATAACATAGCATGATATTGGTATGCTTCTCTATGGCCGATAATTTTCCACCCCTTTTATCATCAATACAAACTTTTTTCCAATCTCTGTTAGGTCCCTATAGTACTAGTGTAACCCCTTATTGTTATTAGTACAACCCATTTATTATATTGTTGTACCCATGTAGTCCTAATATTGTTATTATTGTTCCCCATAGGAGCCCACTATTGTTTTTTTTTCTCGGTAAAGACTAAATCTATTAAGTAAAATATAGTACAATCAGGAAAAGCAAAAACCGGCAGACCGGAAATGATGGATTCATCAACCTCGGTCCCGGAGGAAAGATACAAACACAGAGCTATAGGAAGAGCAAGAGACCGACAGGCCGAAAATGATGGACTCATCAACCTCGGTCTTGGAGGAAGGATACAATCTCAGAGCTACAACAGAAGATTCGAAAGCAAAGACTGACTATCAGGGTGTTACCCCAGCAGGTCAGAAACTGCACCACAATGTTTTTTCCCTTTCTTTTTTTTAACTTTTGTCCAGCCATCATGGGGAGAATGGGCTAGGACAACTTGAAGACTGGAGTTCTCTGTCTCCGGGGACTCCTTCTCTGATTCGAAGGAAGAAGTCTCATGGGGACGTTTCTGGGAGCTAGCTATGACATGGGTGTGCCCCATATTGTCCGGGGGCAGATCCATCGGCTGAGGCGTTTGATCTGGTTCTGACTCGCTTTCCTCCTTTTCCATACTTGGGGAGCGGGAGCTTCTAGCTGGTGGCGGTGGACACGGAGCCCAACGCTTGGGCTTGGAATGAGCGAAGAGGCCCCTTTTCATTCTTGCTGATAGCGATGGGCAGCAGTTGTGTAGGTGCCCTGTTAGGTGACAATGGCGGCATCGGAAGGCCGTGTTTTCGTACTCTATATACTGGGTCTAGACAGATTCCTTGATCTTGAGATTGATGTATTTTGGCAATCCCTTGCTTAAATCAAGCTCCACACAAACTCTAGCATATGTATAGAGCCCTTGCCTCTCTCTCTGGTAATCTCCTGTTAGAAAGCGACCCAAGGCATTGCCTATTTGCTTATATACTTCTGTGCGCCATAGGTGAACTGGGAGATTTGGGAGTCTGATCCATACCGGGGCTTTAGTGATGACTATTGAAGCTCGGTGAAAGTCTGGAAACCATGGAGTTAGGAAGAGGCCAGCTGGGCCCATGAACCAAGGGCCTTCGTCCAGGGCGTTGTAGCAGTGCTCGAGGTCATCGAACATCACTATAAAATATCCCTTTGCATAGAAATAAACCTTGCAATGGTCAGTCCAGTTTTCCTTGATCCAGTCATAAAGATCCTGAGAGCGTGGCCAGAGCCCATTGAATCTGCAAATGATGGCCCTTTCAGCGAATTTTTGGGTGTCGTCTGCAAGATCAGGGTAGGAGATCTCAACAGAGGGAACTTCCTCCAATTTGTCAACCAAAAAAGGCTTGGGTTTGGGAGGTTCCGGGGTTGCTGGCATCTCTGGGCAGACTGCAGCTTTGTAGGAGTTTGGAGGAGCAGAAGAGGACTGCCCTGCGGCTCCTCCTCTCAAACGAAAGGAGAACACTAGAGAGTTGTTGCTCTTTATGCTGTAAGAAGAGAGAGGAAGAGAATCTTCGAGCTGTTTACCTTGAAAGATGAGTCTCTGAAGGGCTGAGGGGATCCCTAGCCTATGCTCCAGATTAGCTTTGAGATTCTGTACCAGATCTATTGGATTTACCCATTGCATGATGGTTTTGCCAGAGATCTGTGCTATTTGAATCTGAAAGGGAGCAGAGGAATCTTTAGAAGATTTTTGGAGCAGCTTGGGGCCAGAGTCTTTTGAGTCTTCCACATCTTGACGCAGGGGATTCCGCCGGTGAGTAGAAATCTTCTGCCTGAGATATATTTTGCCCCCACGCGGATCTGCCTTGAAGGGATCTGTGGATCCTCTGTAAAAACGCTGCGTTAGGGTGAAAGAGGACCAGATCTGCGCAATCGCGAGCAGAGAAATCCTTGAACATCGACTCCGTGCTCGGATATTGACTGGATCACAGGGATCTGAGCCAAAACTGCAATGATTCCTTTGCATGTCAGATATTGTGTGACCCCTTCTCAGTAGCTACCTATTCCTTTCGATCTGTTGCCTGGGAGCTGTATAATCCTGGATCTTGTTCCAAACAGTTAGATCCAGCTAAGATCTACAGTGTATGGCTCTCAGATCTGGTAGATCCGACTCCAGATCTGGCACCTTCTCGGTCTTGGAAAACTCCTTTGTAGCCTTGACCCCCTCATGGATCAACAAAGTTGCATCACCACCATCATTGACAATCAGATCAGGGCCACTGCCTGGACTCCAGTCAAGAGCCTTTTAGGTACACCACCAGTACTCCTACAGCGTCTCCCCCTTCCAAGCGAACACCGCAACGCTGTCGCGGGCAATAGCTGTGGTGGTGTGGTCCTGCGTGGAGAAAATGTTGCAAGAGCACCATCTCACCTCAGCAGCCAGAGCTGTGAGGGTCTCAATGAGCACCGCGGTCTGGATTGTCATGCGAAGGGACCCAGTGATTCGGGCATCCTTATAGGGCTGAGAGGGGCCGAACTCAGCGCTGCAGGGCATCAATCCAGGCATCTCAACTTCGGCCATCTCCGCTCTCCCCCTATAGACAGACCTAGGAGCCCACTATTGTTATTATTGTGCCCTTACATTATTATTATTATGTCGGCTCTAGTTATATTATGACCCCTTAGACTTCTATATATAGAAAGGAGGTCTTGTGATTTGTATCATTTGTGTAATGTAAAGGGGGTTGCCCCCTCAAAGAGGCTTATTTCTAAGGCATTGATCTATCTTTTCTATCTTTTTGTGAGCTAGTTTCGTAACATTTGGTATCAAAGCTTTAGATTATAGGGTTTTGATGCTCCAAATAGATCATGGTAGCATTTGCTCTATAGCTTTTTTTCTGTGACGTTTTAGAAGCTAAAACAAAAACCCATTGGAGCCTAAATCATTCTGAACTTTAGGTCCACATTTCAAAGCTTGTTGCACTTTATTTGTGGAGACATGATCTGAGGAAGTTGGCCTTTTTGCAGACTCCCAAATTACATTCCAAACAAGTGACCTGGGGAAAATTGTCATAAATTTTGTTTTGAGCATCAAATTGAAATTTCATGTATATATTTTTCAGATCCAAAGGTCAAAACAATGACACGTGGCGCTTAATACAAGTTCACTCTTATTAAAAGGTATATAATCAGGTCATCTTGGAAAATTGTGCATAAATCTTTCTTGGAGAATCTAAATTTGATCAGATTGGTGGCATTAGAAAGAGGACACAGAGAGCTACTACAGATCACAATTTTAGATCTTGTCTTGCTACAGTTTCAGATATACAATCTGAGGAAGTTAGGGTTTTTGCAGAGTCCCAAATTACATATTAAATAGGTGACCTTGGGAAAATCATCATAACTTTCTCTCTGAGCGTCAAATTGCAATTTCATAAGAAGTTATAGAAAGAGGATAAACTGTAGTTTTGTGGGTACCATTTGCAGAACATAAAGTTGAAACAATGACTCGTGGCACGTCGTACAAGTTCACCCTACTTAACAAGTCTATACTTAGGTCATCGTAGGAGATTTGGCATAACTCTTCATTGGAGAATCCAATCTTGATAAGACTTGTGGAGTTAGAAAGAGGACTCAGAAGGCTATTACAGACCAAAATTTCAACACTTAAATGTATGAAAGTATAGAGTTACAGTTGTTTCAAGAATGAGCTCCTAAAATCAAGAAAAAGCAAGATGAGGAAGTTTGATGGCAAGGATCCTGTAAACTGGATACTACAGATGGAGAAATATTTTGATCTATATGGTGTACCACTGTTACAAAAGGTATGTATTACATCTAATTATTTAGAACCGAGTCAATTTTTATGGTATAAATGGCTTTGTTCTCGTAAACCACTTGTCACGTGGTCAATTTTCACGAAGGAAATGATAGCACATTATGAGGATACAAAGAGAAACACCTTCTTTAGTCAACTGATAAATCTCAAACAAAAGGGTTCAATGGCAGAGCAGATTGAGGACATTCAAAAATTGAATATAAGGGTAAATGATATTCCAGAGAAGCAAAAGATTGATGTCTTCATAAGTACTTTAAATGATAACATTCAACATGAGGTTCGTCTTTGCGAACCTGATTCATTGAAGAAGGCATTCAAGTGGGAAAGAAAAGTTGAAAGCGAAATTATGGAAACAATGAATCCCACCACTCACGACTATAATTATGGAAGTGTTTCTTCTCCTAGCCTTCCACAACCTACAAGGTTTATGCCACAACAATTGGAAGAAAAAAGAGAAAAAGGGCTTTGTTACAATTGTGATAGAAAATGCACTAAAGGTCATAAGTGTGCTGATAAGAAATTATTTTACATAGAGTATGAAGAGGAGGAAGAAAGGATCAAGAAACGTCAAAAGAAGATGATATATATCGGGAACCAACCCTAAAGAAAGAACAAATGAATCCGACCATATCTTGTACTGCAATGGCAAGAATTGCCACTCCTTAAACTCTCAAGATAGAAGGACATATCAAGAAGAAAAAGGTTCAAGAAGTGAGAGATCATATTGAGAAAAAAGAAATGAATGCGACCATATCTTGTAATGCATTGACCAGAATTACCACTCCTCAAATTATCAATATAGAAGGACATATCAAGAAGAAAAATGTTCAAGAAGTGAAAGATCACATCAAGCATCAAGAAATGAATCTGACCATATCTTGTAATGCATTGGAAGAAATTACCACTCCTCAAGCTATCAAGATAGAAGGACATATCAAGAAGAAAAAGGTAATAGTTTTGATTGATATGGTAGTACCCATAATTTTATTGATTGTAAGATAGCCAAGGAATTGAGTTTCTTCCTATATCCAGCACCACAATGTCAAGTGATGGTTGCAAGTTGAGGAACCATAAATTGCTCTAGAAAGTGCCATAATGTCAAGCTATCCATGGGAGAATATATTGACTAGCCTAATGGTTTCCATTCCAATGGGTGGTGTTGATATTTTACTGGGAGTCCAATAGCTACAATCTTTGGGTACGATAGCTTTTAATTTTCAAGAACCTTTCTTGAAATTTTTTTGGGAAGGAAATGAAGTTGAATTGAAGGGTATCGAAGGGGAAACATGAAAGATAATCAACTCTAATAACATGACAAAGCTTCTAAATAAAGAAGAATAGGGTGTAATTGCAAAATTCTGTTCACTAGAGGATCCCACATTGAAATCATGTATTTCTCCAGATCTCCAAAACGTTTTGGATAATCATTCCAAGGTATTTGAGACTCCCAAAGGCCTCCCACCTATTCATGATCATGATCATGTTATTCATTCGATTCCACGAAGTGTTCCTCCAAACATAATGCCTTACAGATATCCATATGCCCAAAGGAGTGGGAGCTCATTCAAAAGCTGTAGAAGATCCCAGTTCAAACAGTATTGTGAGAACTTGACAAGGAAGGAAAAATCATATTGGAACCTAAAGCAGTCACAAAATTGAGATATTGACAGCTATGAAATAGATAAATTTCAGAGTATCTCATCAAGTGGAAGAACTTACCGACTAAAAAGTCCACATGGGAGGACAAGAATTTATACAGAAGCATCAATAACTACTCAAGCGTTGAGGACAACACGTTTTGAAGGAGAGGGGCATGTTAGGTCCCTATACTACTAGTGTAACCCCTTATTGTTATTAGTACAACTCCCTTATTATATTGTTGTGCCCATATAGTCCCCATATTGTTATAATTGTGCCCTTACATTATTATTCTTATGTTAGCTTTGATTATATTATGACCCCTTAGACTCCTATATATAGAAAGGAGGTCTTGTCATTTGTATCATCCAAGAATTGTTCATTTGTGTAATGTAAAGGAGGTTTCCCCCTCGAAGAGGCTGAATTCTAAGGCATTGATTTATCTTTTCTATTTTTTTGTGAGTTGGTTTCATAACAATCTCTCCCCATTTCTATGAATATGAGAATACCAATACCCCCAACATTGTAGCAATAAGGGAGATAATTGAGCTTTAATAAGATTAAAACTCAATAAAAAAAAATGAAGTAAGATAAATAAAATAATATACAAATTCATATTCAAGTTTAGTCTAAATTGTTAATTAACACACCTGAGGTAGGAATATTTGCAATTGTAGAATCCCTATGTAATATTGATGGTGATGATGGGACCAAGAACCTATTCAATATTTGTTGGAACATATCATTGGTAGGCTTCATGTGATCTAGTTGGATATTGGTGGCCACCCGCCTATTCCACTTGGATTGTCACCATTGTTCTTTCAGTTTTTTTTTTCCTTTAATTGTAGCACTTTTTACTATTTTTGGTAGTTTTTTAGCTCGTGAACTTCTGAAGACATTTTGAGGCCCCAAGAGATGCTTTTTTGGCACAATTCCACTGGAAATTTCTTCCAAGAAAACATCGTTTAGGACCTAAAAATGGCTTCGGATGTTCAAGGCCCGAAAAACTATCCAAAATAGTAAATTGTGCTACAATTAAGGAAACTGAAAAAAAAAATGAAAGAACAATGGTGTGGGTCCAAGTGGAATTGGTGGGTAGCCAAAAATATCCACCTAGATCAGTCCCCCGACCCCCCTTAGGAAGCAATGCTCTCCATTGCATTGAGTTCCTGCATGAGATGAGGAAACTTTCGCTGAACTTGGTCCCTAGTGAGCCATTTGCCTTGGTGCAAGAGTTGGTGAGATTTGACAACTTGATATAGCTAGATCTTCTGCTGGTGAGTGTTCTTGATCTATGTGTTGATGATTCAATCAGTTGCATCTTGTTCCATGCAGTCTAGATTTAACTATGTTGGTGTGAGTTGTTGTGTAATTTCGAATGTATCGAGTAATGGTGGAAAGTATGTCCAAATGAAATGCACATTGAACACTGGGTGTAGGCCAAGGAATGGGGGAATTCTGAGCTCAAAAGAGTTATCTTCCACAGCCTTGGTGATGGTGTATGGCCCATATCGAAGCGCGTGAATCTTGTGGTGGGCCCCAATGAGGCGCTCCTTCGGCAAATGTAGCCAAAATTTGTCGCCCACCTAGAACTTATGTGGCAACCGATGCTGGTCATCTTGCTACTTGTAGTTAGCATTGGCTTTGTCCAATATGTCGTGGACCTATTAGCAAATGTGGTGAATGTGATCAATGAAGCTATTTTCCTTGTAAGACTTGGACTGGACATGAGCCAAATTTGTATGATTCGTTTCAAATGGTATGGCCACATCAGTGGGACATAGTGGCTGGTATCCCAAGTCCACTTGAAAAGGGTTGTGGCCATTTGAGGTATGGATAGATAGGTTATAGATGTGTTGGACATAGGGGAGGCTCTCATCCCATGTGCATGGATTCTTTGAGTTGTACATGCCCAAAATGTGTACAATCATCCTGTTGACGACCTCTGTCTGGCCATTAATTTGGGGATGGAAAGTTGTGGACTCAGTGAGCTTGGTGTCTAGCATCGACCAGATACTGGACCAAAATGTGCTGAGGAACCTACTATCCCGATCTGAGATGATAGACTGTGGGATCCCAAAGTGTACCCACACTCGTTCAAAGAATATTTTAGTAATTGATTCTACTGTGATATTCTTCTTGCAGGCCACCATAATGGCCAGCTTCGAGAATCTACTGATGACCACAAAAACATAGTCATTTACATGCTTAGTAGAAGGAAGGCCTAACATGTAATCCATGGAGATGGATTCCCAAGGTCAACTAGGGGTAGGAAGCGAAGTATAGAGGCCTTTCTTCTTGATGGTTGGTTTGGCAATGGGACAGGTAGTGCAGGATTTGATGTACTTCCCAACATCATGTTGAAGATCTGACTAATAGAAATATGTCTTATGTAATGCCACCGTTTTCATGACCCCAAAATTCCTAGCAGTTTGACTATAGTGCACTTCCCAAATGATCTTGGCACACTCACTTGAAGGAACACAAAGGTTTCCTAGGTGGCATAACGAAGCATCTTGGAGCTGAAAATATGAAACTTGTTAACCCTCTAAGAGCGTATGGTATGTTTGGCAGATTTCTGGGTTGCTTTTGTAAAGAAGTGGCTAATCACAAGTCTCATGCCCACAAGAGTTGAGCATGGTGGTTAACGCCATGATCGGCGATCGGCTGAGACAGTTTGCAACTTTATTTGGTGTTTCTATTCTTATACTGGATATTCAAATGGAACTATTACAGGTATGTGGACCACTTCTGATGGCGATCATTCTGCAACTTCCCTTGCATCTGTATGAACTACAGGGGTCGGTGTTTTGTGTGGATGACCATTTCCTTCCCCAAAATGTAATGCTTCCATTGTCGGCAAGCCTGAACAATGGAATACATCTCTTTTTCATAAGTGGGATACTTGCAGGGTATGTCTAAAAGTCTCTCACTAATATTATCCAATGGATGCCCCAATAGCATTGTTAGAGGCATCTGTCTCGGTCTCAAATGGTTGTTGCAAGTCTGGTAATGTGAGCATTGGTGCAGAGCATAGGCGATGTTTGAACTCTCTGAATTCCTTCTGTTGATATTCATACCAAAGTAATTTTTATTTTGCTCCTCCCTTGGTGACTTGACTTAGGGGCCACATGATATGAGAGAACCCCAACACGAACCTGAGGTAGAAATTGGAAAGACCCAAAAAGTTGTCGAGCTCTGTTAGAGTGGTTGGGGCTAGCCAATCCCAAATGACTTGGATCTTGTTTGGATCCACATGCACCCCTTTTTCATCAATAATGTATCTGAGATAGTTAACTTGGGTCATGCCAAAAGTGAATTTCTCCAAATTGACACATAGTTTGTGTTGCCACAGTGTTTGGAGAACTTGTAGAATGTGGTGGAGGTTCTCTTCACAACTCTGGCTGAAGGTCGGGATGTCATCCAAGTATACCACTAAAAATGAATTGGTGAATGGCCTCAAGATGTCATCCATCAGTGTCATGAAGGCTGCAGGAGTATTTTTCAACCTGAAAGACATAACCGAACATTTGAAAAGACCCTCCTTGGCTTTCATGGTAGTCTTCCACACATCGTAGGCTTCGATTGGCACCCGGTGATATCCAAACTTCAAGTCAATCTTGTTGAAATATTTTCCACCCTTGAGTTGGTCCAAAAGGTCATCAATCCATGGGATCAGGTACCTACTCTAGATAGTGATCTTGTTCAGCACCCGATAGTCAATACAAAGTCTCCAAGTCCCATCCTTCTTTTGTACCAACAAAATCGCACTCCCACAAGGTGATGAACTCAGTCGGATGTGACCTTTCTGTAGTAGCTCCTGAATCTACGTCTTGATCTCATCATTCTCTAGAACAGAGCATTGATAGATTGGTCCATTTGGTAATGATGCACTTGGGGTTAGATTGATGGAGTGCTTGACCTGATAGGCAGAGGCACCCCTGCGTGGGAGGTGAAGATGTCCTCGTACTCCTCCATGACCTTTTCCACTTGTTGTTGTCATGTAGAGGGGCCTGTCTTGAGGTCGTGGCCACCATCTTATTATTTCCCTGAGAGTGTATCATCATGAAACCAAATTTCCTGGTTTTGGAAATGAGATTATGACATTGTTTTGAAGTAACCAGAGAGATGGCGGTAGGTGGCACTACCTCTAGTATCATGTACAACTTATTTCCCAAGGTAACTATAACAATGCGAGATCTTGACTCGTAGACAACATGTCACTTCCACGAGTATGGATGGCCTAATAATACATCACAAACATTAATGGGATGGACGTCACATAATACCTCATCCGTGAAGGGCTTGATGTTGTATGGAAGGCGACATTGTTGGCTCACGCAAAGATCTCGTCCTTTGTGAAGCCAACCCACGGTGTACGGTTGTGGGTGTTCTGTGGCTGGCAAGCCCGTCTACTTCATGACCTCTACTACAATGAGGTTTTTTTAGCTCTTGTTGTCAACAATGAGTTGTAGCGGGGAACCCTTTCCCCACATCTGGCAATGGAAGAGATTCTCCTCCTCCTCTGGATCTTCAGGTTCCTCCTTCTGGATCTTCATGGTGGTAATAGTGGCATTAGGCCCCATGTCGATAATATGCTTCCCTTTGTCACTCCCATTGTCAGCTTTTTACTTAGAGTCAGAACATGGATCTGATTCCGAAGCCCTCAGCTCGGCCACCAATGACTGGTTGTCCCAACACTCACCTGTGTTGTGAGTGGAGCTCTTATGGAACTCACACCACCTTTCCGTGTCCTTTTTTGGATTCACGTAGTTTTACTTTGCTTGTGGCTTTGGTGAGTTGTCCTGGGCCATCCTACTGTGCCTTTGTAGTTTATTCTCTGGTTTGGGGGCACCATTCCCTTTCTTTGGATTCGCAGATCCAAATTCTTGCTTCTTCCATTTAAACTTCTACTCGGTCTTGAGGGTGTATCAGTTTTCTATGCTGAGCGAGGAGATGTCCACGAACTCCATCTCATCCTGGATGTATCTATGTAGCCAGTCATAGTACTTGAGGACCAAATGTTTCTCAGAGTCCTTGATGCCCAACTTGTGTGAAGTGTATGAAAAAAATTGGTAAACTCTGGCACATCTTGGTTTGTTCCCTACTGCAGCGTGGTGCACTTTGTGTATTTGTTCTCATGGCTCTCGATATGGTAGTACTACTCCTTGATGGCATCCCAGAATGGATTCCAAGTGGGAGCAGTTGAAAATAGTGAGGTCATACTTTCATCCTTCTAGTCACATTAGGTTTCCCACCAGTCCATGACCTGGGGGCCGGCTTTGAGAAGAGAAAAAGTAATATTTTCCTGGCTGCAAAAATGATGAATAGAAAAATATCTTTCTAACATATTTAACCATTTATCTACGGCCTATGAAACTATTTGGCCCTCAAATTTGGGAATGTCAAAGTTTGCTTGTACCTTAAAAGGTGTGGAGCCTCCATAGTGGATGTTAGATGTGGATGCACCGCCGGTGGGAAACTGTTGAAGGATCTGAGAAAAGTTATCCATCATCACATTCCTTTATTTCTCGAGGGCCTCCTCGAGAAATATTTTGATAGGATCTCCTACTCCCTCGTATTTCTTTTCTTCCCCCATGGGCATCCATCGGGGTTTGTGAGGCAGATCTTGCAAAAGTTTAACCAGATCGAGCCCTAACTCCTTACATCATGACCTCATTGGGGACATGAAAAGAAAAAACAGAGAAAGAGCATACCGCTTTGATACCACTGATTCATATTTAAACAAGAACACAACAAATTATAGATATAACCATAAATACAGAGATGCAGTAGAAATAAAAGTTCATTTCATTAATATCAAATAGTGAAATATGCTTAGAAACATAATGGAAATAAGACTAGCTCAGGCGATGGTAGCTTATCTATGAGAAGAGATGTGGCAGCTACATGCCTCTGAACTGAGTTACAATGAGGCTCAAGGGCCATTTTATTATTGAATAATAAGAGAAAACCCTAAACAACCATAACCCTAACCCAAGGAGATGTAACACCAAGAGTTTATGGGCCCTCTTGGGGTTAGTTAGGTAGTCAACTTCTTGGGGTTGTAGCTTGGTCATATTATCTTCGTTTGACACATATGACACGTCGTTGGAAATATCTCTCCAAGGACTACAACTTAAATAAAGATTTCCATATAAATTTCAGACAATTTCTATGGAAATTGGAATTTCAGCTATGTCCTCGGAGGATATTTCCAACGAGGTATCATATGTGTCAAACATAGATAATATGAAAAAGGTTGCGAACCCAGTAAGTTGGCTCCCTAAAAAACCCTAATAGGGCCCATAAACTCTTGGTGTTACATCTCCTCAGGTTAGGGTTTTGTTTTTTTAGGGTTCTCCCTTATTTTTCAATAATAAAAAGGCCCTTGAGTCTCATTGTAACTTAGTTTAGAGGCATGTAGCCACCACATCTCTTCTCAGAGATAAGATATCATCGCCCGAGCTAGTCTTATTTTCATTCTGTTTGTAAGCATATTTCAATATTTGATATTAATGAAATGAAGTGTTATTTCTACTGCAACTTTTTAGTTATGGTTATATCTATAATTTGTTCCATTCCTATTTAAATCTGGATCATCTTGGGTCTCCTGACCATGCCACTCCTTAACCGAATCTCCTCATGTAAAGCCTCATTTGTAGTAGTAGTAGTGTGCTTCTTTGATTTCATCTGTTAATTTATAGAACTGACAATATTACCACTAGTTGGCACTAAACAAAACCATTTATTGCATTTTGTACATTCCACTCTAACCTTTTTCATTTCCTTACAGTCTTCAAGTGTTGCTTCCACCATCTTGAACAAATTCGGCTCTTGTGTCCTATTGAAATCAACTATAAGTTTTATTTCTTAATCAATGATATCTATCTCTAACCACCGTTGTTTGTTGTACTTTATTACATGAAGGAATTTCACTACCTCTTTGAATTGAAAGGCATTGTTGGTGGACCGCTATTTTCATATGACTGTTTTTGAAGTTGTAAGTTGTTCACGATTCCAAGGATACATCTCTTGTTCCATAATCAATGCCACAAATTTCACAATAGATCTTTATCTTATATTCTCCCTTTTATGAATATACTTTGAGAATAAGCTTATCATTGACAAACTCTTCCATTAAAATTTTCATTTTTTTTCCCAAGGTGCTAATACTCTAGGTTCAACAACTATGGATCTTTCCACTGGCAAATAAATTTTTTAAAATCCTGGTTGTTTATGCATAGGTCCCTCCACATTCTCTTCAATGTTTTCAAATATTAGCATTATTTCCACTACATTTGAACCCTGTGTTTCCACATCAAATGTTCATAGTTTCCTTTTGATCCCTAAAAGTCTTGTATGAACATTCAATTTTTTTCTCTTACTTTGGATTTAAAGTTAATCCGTCCTAGATACACTGAAAAGGGTATCCAATTATTTCATCATCCATAATTTTAGAACATATTTTTGCAAATGTACAACCTTCTTGACACATGATCATGCCAATGATATATTTCTCTTCACTAGCCACAATTTTATAAACGAGCCCTATCTTTTTTTGCTCACAAATAAATGGAAAAGTAAGTAAAGTTCCACAAGAATATTAGTTTATTATAAAACAGAGAGAGAGGAAGTAAGGAATGCACCTTCAATTCAAAGCTCCAAAAAATATGAAGACAAATTACTATTAGGATGAAATAGCTTGAATCAAAATATACAACTAGTGGATTCCTCAAGTGGAACTAAAACCTGCAATAATATAGAGTACTAAAATATATTTGATAGCTGATTTATTTAGTCAAACATTGAAAAACTTATAGGAAAGATTAGGCCCTACATCTACCTCAATTTTGGCCTTATTTGCAACACTTTTGTGTCCTAAAGAGGTCAAAACCAAACCCTTGTAGATTTAATTATTCGTTAATATGAAATGCATTTAATTTTTTTTAATATTCGTGGGTATCTAGGGCTTGTGAGAGATAATGGAATTTTTTATGTTTTTGGAGCTACCAATGGATAAGGATGGTGCTTGATCTCTCATATAAAGAAGAAAAGAAATCATCATTTGTAAATCATTACTACTTGTGGAGAAACATTACTAGTTGTCTACATAGATATGGGAAAATAACCAATGCACCTTATTAAGGAGATGATCTTATCCATGACTTTGCAACTGTTATGGATTTTCATGGCTAGGGTTTGTGGATGCAAATTAATTTTTGAGTAATTGTTCTCTCTGAGTCTTGGATTTAGTTTATGAATTATTATTAAGTGTAATTATACTTCTCTAGTGGAGCTAGTGCATCGTCTTCATGTTATTATTGGACAAATCCTTCCTTTATAACCTTAGGAACATTTTTAGTGGAGAGTCTTCCCTTGAATTTTCTTGAAGGTTGTAAGGTACTAGGTTGATCATCTAGGGTTTTTGATGAACAAAACTAGTCGTCACTCCATATTTACTTACTTCTCTTCCATGGAATATTTAGTTGACCCCATATACCTAAAAATAATAGTAGGCATTATTATTCTCCTATTATTTAATTATAAAACCTAAATTGAAATATTTAATTTATGTTTAGGATTAGATTAGATTATAAAATAGCTTTACATGAATTATTAGCCATAAATAGGCTAGAAATCTTAGGTACTTGTGCATTTTTTGGGGTCAAAATTCAGCCACTTGTCATCATATTTTACTTTTGGTTTAAGTTACTTCCCCTTTGGCACAAAACATCTTGTTTTATTTGATTTTTATATGAAATTTAAAATTATTACTTTTTTAGCTAGCTAAGCCATGTTTTAACTCATTGTTTCAGCCCTACATTTGGTTGATAATTACATTTCCAAGGACTATTTTATTGGCATCAACATCACTTTATCTATTGATATCAATTATAATATTTTCTACAATAACTAATGGTTTTTTCTTCTTTTATAGTGTGTTTGGATCCTCTTATGCTAAGCCTTGACTTGCTTCTCATTGTAAATTGTGTTATATCCTCATCTATTTAAATCTAGAAATTGCATTCAATAACCACCTTAAATTCACCTTAATTATTATATTTCACTAGTAGTGAGGTAGCTACATATGTGTCCTTACTCTTGATTATCTCTTTCCTTAGGAACCCTAGAGGCTATAAGGGAACCCCCCTTGACAAATCCATCCCTCATGAAAATGAGGGGAGTTGTTACCAAGGTGACAGTTGTAACACTTCCATTTTTTACTAGACTTAGCACGATCTAAAATTCTTTGCACTAAGGTGATAGATTTAGGGATAACATGGCACATCATTTTTTCATAGAAGGACATGTATCCTTGTATATGAATTTAAACCTTCTTTATTCAATTTCTTCACCCATAATAAGGTGTGCTTCAAAAGAAATTATGAAACATGACAACAAGGGCTCATTCAACCATTAAGATTACGAAGAATTCATTCTAGGATAGGAATGATCCACCATAGAAGGCTTCTAAGGGACTCTTTATAGTAAAATAAAGAGGAAAAATTCAACATAAATCTCTCTAAATTACATTTGATTGGAAAGTTGTTAGAGAGAAAAGCTAGAAAAGGAGGAGCACTTTGCATATTCAAGTGTCATTTCAGGTTCAAGAAAATTATTTAACCATTGTTTGGCTGTTAGAAGTCATGGGACAGATTTGGAGCTTCATCGACATGTTTCTAAGGGATGAAATGTTTCTCTAAGGATGTCATTTCATGCTTGTATTCATTTCTTTGAAAAAAGGTAGGGGTTTCTACTTTGTTGTCTTAGAGTGGACTATTTTATAACATAAGGGCCTATAGGGTTTTTAAGAAAGATCTTTTAGTATTCCTACAGCTATTAAGATATCACGTTCATTATATATTATCTTCTCATGGTTGTTTAATACAAATATTCCTATGGACTATTTGTTAAATATTATCCAAAAAGTTGGAAAATATGAAGAAAAAGGAAATGATGGCACAAAAATACACTGAAGAATTGTATAGGTTGTTCATAAGATCTGAACAAAGTGATGGGGTTTATTATATTTTTGCTAGGTATATCAATGGCATTTGATGGTTGCTAAGATTAAATCGCCCATATATCAATTGAGCAATGAAAAGAATAGAAACAATTAATTTTATTAGGGTTCGATGGTTTGGCGTCGATCATCTTTATTACCAATATTTTTTTCTTAACTTTATTTTCTAAAAAATTATTTTTCATGTGATGGACATAATAGCTACTAGAAAACTTAGTTTTCATGTGATGGTTGTAAGGTACGGTTCCCACTTGTTCTCAAACTTGAGAGTGTCTCAAAATGGATTACATGGGTTGAAAAATGATTTTCCTAACTCAACATTTGCTTAGGTTACTCACAAAGGTAGCCATTACAACTTGGTATGGTGGGAAGCTCTACCAAAAATTGTTTTCAAGTTTTTCAAAAGGACGTAATAAAATCCTTTCAAAAGAAGATCCTATCGAATTTTTTTTATATTTATATTCTAGTGCTTATGATAAATAGACAAGGAATTCAAACCTTGAAAATTTTGTCAACTAAATCCTAGTTAAGTCCATTATTAAGGTTTGGGCTAGGGAGGCTAGAGAGCGATATAAATAAATACCCATAACTTGAAAAAAAAATGCTTTTTCTTTTTTAATTTGAATAAGAAACTAAATATGTTTTCATTATTTCTTGAGGCCCTTGGATTTATATAATACCTTAGTATTTAGGTATATGTGCACTACAAACTCTTTATTGAGCATGATGTGTAACACCAGTGTCCATCTAGGTGGAGTTTCTAGGTCTACAAATGTTATTCTAGATGTTTTAGGACCATATTTCAATATAGTACATGCAATTTTATATCAATTAGAAAGCATACATTTTTAAACTCAAGACCCCAAAGAAGAGATTATCTCAAGTTTATTCTATCAAAATGCTTGCAACAAATTGTTTGTATCTACATTAATATTAAAGTGTGAAGAGTAACTTGTGAGGTATATTAACCTTTGAAACAACTAATTTGGATTCCAAAGTCCCACCAATGGTTAAATTTGATTCTCATCCCACTTAAGAAAATTTTTGTCTTCAACCTCAATCGTGGCATGATCTATACATCGATTTTTGAATTCTTTGATGGATTTAGATGTTAAGGGATTTTTTATGTTCCTGAAGGCCCATATGCTAGAAGATTGGGTACACACTACTTTTTGTATGTATAATGGATGAGGTAATGAAATATTTGATAAAGTAATAGAGAAGATCAACAAGATGATTACTAAGATGAAGTGTAAGTACCTTCCTATGGACTATTTGTTGAATCTGTCCCAAAAGTTGCAAAACATGAAGCAAATAGAAATGGAAGTACATAAATACATTGAGGAATTGTATAGGTTGTTCAAAATATGTAAAGAAAGTGATGGTGTTGATTATATTGTTGCTAGGTATATCAATGACATTTGATGGTTGCTAAAATGAACTCGCCAGAAATCATTTGAGTAAGAAAAGAAAAAGAAATAGCAAATTTTATAAGGGTTTGATGGTTTCATGTTATTTATCTTTATTAGTGATAGTTTTTTTGTTATTTATAAAAACCTAGCTTTCATGTGATGGCCCTAAGGGGATACTGGAAAACTTAGTTATCATATGATGGCCTTAAGGGGTATGATGCACGGATTAAACTTAGAAGCAGATTCAAGCAAAAAGGATTTAACTATAGGGGGTTTATGCAGTGCATTATATTAGATATCATTTTTGGGATTCAACTGCGTTAAGTAAGTCATTAACGTATGACCATTTTCATGAGAGGTAGTCATAAGTGACTAATTTCTCATGATTTGAATAGTTCACTTAGCACTCATTGCATCGGGTGATGCTCACAGGGCTGAAGAAGTGGGATTGAAACTGGTTAAATAAATCACATAACGTCAATCATCACTTCCGGGGCTTGCACCCGGTAACCAGGACTTCTCGGGAGGTCACCCATCCCAGATCGCCTCTGGCTCAAGCGCGCTTAACTGTGGAGTTTTCCCCCACAATCAAGCCCACTTAACTTGCTACCCCATTTTCAAAACCTTAGCAAGTATTGTGCCTCATGAACCATTCAAGTAGAGATCCCTTCACTCTTTTTGAATTTAAGTATAGGGGGTTTATGCAGTGCATTATATTAGATATCATTTTTTGGATTCAACTGCGTTAAGTAAGTCATTAACGTATGACCATTTTCATGAGAGGTAGTCATAAGTGACTAATTTCTCATGATTTGAATAGTTCACTTAGCACTCATTGCATCGGGTGATGCTCACAGGGGTGAAGAAGTGGGATTGAAACTGGTGAAATAAATCACATAGCGTCAATCATCACTTCTGGTGCTTGCACCCAGTAACCAGGACTTCCCTGGAGGTCACCCATCCCAGATGGCCTTTGGCTCAAGCGTGCTTAACTGTGGAGTTTTCCCCCACAATCAAGCCCACTTAGCTTGCTACCCCATTTGCAAAACCTTAGCAAGTATTGTGCCTCATGAACCATTCAAGTAGAGATCCCTTCATACGTTAATGACTTACTTAACGCAGTTGAATCCCAAAAATGATAGCAAAAAGGATTATTAAAGGTCAGAGAAGTACTGACATTGAAAGGAGTGTTAGTCAAAGGTCTAGGATTAGAAACAAAAGGAGAAGGATTGGCAAGAGGCACAAATTGTAACGTGCCACCCATAGTTGGCGTACCTAGGGTTCTGGAATTAGACATAGTTTGGAAAATGGGATAACTAAGAAATGATGTAGAAGCTGAAATATGTGGGATATACGATGGTGGACCAAAAGTTTCCACAAAATTCCATGACTCACTAGTAGTCATTGGGATATTTGGAGTGGAAACAAATTAAGGCATTGTAGGGAAAGGTACTACCTGAATCAACAGAGGGCCAAGAGGATTTGTTAGAGTAGGATTAAAAGGAGGTACTAGACCTTTAGTAAAAGGTTCTTCAAGTAGAGTTGAATTTGGGTTAGTATGTAATGATTAAAAATTAGAAACTAAATATTGACTCCCTTGACTAAAGGGAGAATCTAATTCACTCGAAAATTCCTCCACTTTATCTTGGAGTCATCAAGACTGATGACGAGGTCTGGTGGAAACAACGGTGAAGGATATATATTTTAAAAAAAATATTAAATGATGTTCTTATATCGTCTCAGTAACCAAAACAACGCACTCCTAAAAAAGCAAAAAAATATATGATATTAGCAACCAATCAAAACCTGTCTAATAGTCATAACTAGCTGGAGATGAAACCTAGTATCGAAGGACTATAAGAGAAATTTGTCCAAAATGAGATAATTATGATTACTACTAAGCTTCTTCTAATCCTTGGTAATAAGGGGCCAACTACTCTCGTTAAGACGAGCACCCTCTGAAAAAAACCAAAGATGGAATAGGTTCGTTTGTCTAGGTACCAAGGTAGCCATCCCTAGTCAACTTATGTAAGTCCATAGGAATATGACCACTATGTTTACCTCAAATCACAAACACCACCGATGGGACATGGTCATCAATAGTATTTTGTTTGGGTAGGACACCCACCAAATTGCAACTGAAGGTGGGCTACCTTCTTTCATAGTTTGATGTTGTATCACATTTAACTCCTGTGTTAGAGGGGCAGTCCTAGATGATGCGAGTGCAATAGGATTTTCTCTCTTTAATGACACTAGTTTATTTTTACAACCTTGGGGAGTTAAATTCCACAACTTAACCCAAGACCCTAACCTAAGCCAATGTGTGTTGTTTGAAAACAAAGAGTTATTGATTACTTTTATTAATTTTCTTTTAAAGGAAATTTATTAGTGTCTTCAGAAGGGTGTTGGCTATGAAGTTCATGAGACTTGACTCAAACCATGGAGAAAGAATGTTCTTCAATTAACTTTTGATGAAAATGAGTTTCTATAGGGAGAGCGTGCTAATGTATTTTCCAAAACAAACAACTATAATTCAGCTTCTAATATATCTCAACATATGTAGGCATTCACAATTCAGAATAAATACTCATCATTAAACTGATTGAAACAAACCAAAATAACAAAATATAATTTTTTCTTTTATTTTTAGGTAATGCAATTAAGCTACTCTTTTAAAATAAAATTTCATGTAAATGGATAAAAAGGTGATAGTTTAGACAAAATGGACCTCTAAACCAACAAATAAGCAAAAGTCAAAACAATCAAATCCACAAGCAAGCTGGAAAATAAGGTTTTCAAGGCACTAACATGGGTTTCTAGGTTATATAGTGTGTTAAAAACTAGGGTAACGCTTTGTACAAAAAATGAACTTGCATTAACATGCACTAGAAGGAACTATTTATTGAAATGTAACTAGTGTCAGTCTTCATAATTGTTCTTGAGTCATGATTTGATATAAATATTGATTTATTTGTGAAAAGAGAAGAACAAATTGTTTGTAAAACAATTTTTTTTTTTATTGAAATGGGTTTCTTTCCCATTATGTTGTTTCCATAGGTCAAAGCACCCATTGTGTGTTCTAGGGGTCTTTTTTTCAAGTCAAGTGTCAAGGTCATGATGTACTAGCCCTCTAAGGGCCCATGTACCAAGAAGGAAAAATATTTAATGTAATATGTCATGTATAGAAGCCACTAAGTGATGAGTGAGTAAGCCCTCTTCAAGTTGGCTTAGAGAGGCCTAATATGCTCTCATGGAGGCCTATAAAAAGAAGAACCTTGCCTCATTTTATACACACATCAAACACAAATCTACCTTTGATACTAACAAAGAAAAGAGAGGTTTGATCCAACAAAATTGTGTGGGAAGAAGAGTGAATTCTTGGGAGACTAGAAAATATGTGGAAGGAAATTAAATTATATCTTCATTGCTCACACATGCAAGTTTGAACGAAGAACTAGGGTTTCTCGAGTCTAGTTTTTGTAGTGACATCTTTTGGGTTTTGGATGGCTCATCACTTGTGGTTTGGTAAAGGTCAAGGTCAAGGTCTTGGAAGTCTTCATTGAAATTCTATAAGAAGATATTTTTCTAGGTTTTCCTCTCTAGGAGAGGTTTTGGCGCTGAATAGTAGCCTAGATATGGTGTTGTAGTGCTTGGATTGTGATCGTATTATTGGAATTTGTCTTGATGATCAACTATAACTAAATGATAATAATAATATCACAAGAAAATGTCATGTATTAAATAGAAAAAAAAAATTAAAATAACCATAACTATTATGCCCTAGATTTCTCAACATTGTATCGGAGCTAGGGCTTTGAATAGTGGGTAGAATGAAGATCATTTTGGCTTTAATTTTACTATAAGAAGATCAAGTTCTTTAAGAAATGTTTTTGAGCGCAAGTAGAAGAAGTTCTGGGTAGTTTTTTAAGCCATAATTGCATAAATTATGCCATAGGAATTCTAAAGGCTAGCAAGGGCAGTTGAAGGGATTGTGTTGGAATATAATCCTAACATCTACATTTATTTTTTAACCTAAGTATCCTTGACTTAGCCACATGCACTAAAAATCGTGTTCACACTTGGTTTTTGGTAAACTAGCTCGGTGGACCGACTTTCCCTTGTTTTTTTCCTTTAAAGGCTTAATATTATGGAAATATTGGTCCAACCACTCTCCTAAACCATTTATACATCTAAGTGCATGTTCACACATAACCACACCTCATCCACTTGAGTTATTTGAGGATTGACACCCCACATGAAGATTCCCCCTCAAATCAAGGGATTTGGTCCCCCGGACCATTTTAGCATGTTTTGAACTTGCCTTCCTTGGGAAATGTGCCCCTCCTCATGCTTTAATCATGGCTGATAGTTGGCATAGGTTTTCTTGAGTCATTGTTGCTATTTTAGGCCTCCCTTTAGAATTTCTTAGCCTTTTCTATTTCTTTTACTAGTTTTTTCCTAGTTTTTTAGATTAAGCAATTTCTATATAACTACCTCCATTTGGGATTAGAGGTTTGGTTGCTCATGTATTTCTATTGTTAATTAATTTAATACATTGATTTTATGGAGCAAATACTTTCTCTCCTCTCTTTAATATCAACAAATTACTTGTGTTTAATTTAACTAGAATTCTAGATCTATTGGAGTTTTTGTAGGAATTCTACATGGCATTAGAGCGAAGTTTGAATGTAGTGGATTGTACAGGGTTTTATTTATAGGTATAGATCATCACGAGGTTTAGAAAGCAACAATGGATCATCTCTATCACCGCACAAAAATCGTTCTAAATCCTTTCAATTACTTCGAATGGAAGACAAAGATCACTCTGCTCCTTCGAAGCAAAGGGATTTACAGGGTAACAATGGGAACAGAGACTGAACCGACTTCTGTAGTGGAGAAGATCAAGTATTTCAATAAATTAGATGAAGAAATTGGGTTGATAATCCTATCAATATCTAGGGAACTCCTCTTTCATGTCAGTGGAGCCGCTACTCACGATGCAGTCTGGACCACATTGGAAGGACTATTCGCCAAGCAAGATGAAATGAGAGTGCATCAACTGGAGAATGAAATCATATCCCTCATTCCAACTCATTTCATCAACCTACAAGAATAATTCACCAATTTTAAATCCCTCCTCCTTGAACTTGATGCATGTAGAGTCAAGAAAGAGGAAGATCAACTCATCCTTTCGATTCTCTCGAAATTAGGCCCTGAATATTTCATATTTGTATCACCATTTCAAGCATCTAAATTGACGAAGGAAAATGGAAACTGCCTCCAATGAATGAATTCATTGTAGCATTGACTCAAGAGCAAGTTAATTTACCCCAAATGGGTGTCATTAAGTGTTCAAAGAACCAAGAACTTGCGGCTACTAATGCTCCAAAGAGCAGTGGAAGAGACAAGCAAAAAGGGAAGGGTAAATTTAATGAATAAAACAAGGAGAGGCCCGTACAATCTTCAGAGAGCTCTTCTTTGCCTAATGGTAAGAAGTGGAAGGAAGGAACACTTTATAGCTACTATTTCAAAGTTTTTCATCCTGAAGAAAATTGCATGAGGAAAACAATCGATGAGATGGATAAGCAATGGCTATCACATCCAGTCCATCAGCTTAGATCCTTGATTCAGGTGCATCGAGACATATGGCTGCATCAAAAGATGAAGTTTTCTCCATCGAAGAAAGCACCAGATCCCCAATTTACTTGCGAGATGCCACACCCACAAAGGTGTGCGGAGAAGGAATTGTAAACCTTGAAGGGGGATGCTTCACAAATGTGATTCATGTTCCCTCACTGTCTGCAAATATTCTCTCGATATATCAGATCATGCATTCCAGCTCTAGAAGGAAGGTGGAGTTCACTCCGGACTCGGCAGTGATTACCGACATTTCCACGAGCTCACAGCTTGCACATGGAATTGCAGATCACGGTTCTCATTTGTATTTCTTCTCCCACTTTGTTCCTAAATCTATTAGCACTATGCTTCTGTCACAATCTAATGATATTAGTAGGTTATGGCATGAAATATTTGGCCATATTTACTATAAGTACTTGCATCAACTTAGCAAGGAAAATATGGTATAAGGATTGCTCACTATTAAATTCACAAGCAGTGTACGTCAAGGATGCGTTCTTGGCAAGCATCCGGAGAAAAATTTTGACAAAGGGAAGGCACAAAGAGCTTCTTCACCTCTTGGGCTAATTCATAGTGACATCACAGGCCCATTCCCATAGCCTTCAATCAATAAGGCTCGATATGTACTCACTTTCATAGATGATTTCTCTCGCTTTACTTAGGTATTTTTTCTGAAATTAAAATTGAAAGTATTTGAATTCCCTATAGAATTTAAAGCACTTGCTGAGAATGAGTCTGAGTGTAATATTAAGATACTCTGTACTGATAATGGGGTGGAGTATGTCAACAAAGATGTGCAACAAATTTTTATTGATGCATGTATACAACTATAGCACACAGTGCCATATACACCACAGCAGAATGGTGTCGCAGAGAGGAAAAATCGGTTCTTAAAAAAGATGGCCAATTGTATGATACAGTCCAAATCATTAGCTCCTAAGCTATGGGCTGAAGCTATTAATTGTGAAGCATGCATTGAGTACCACATTCCTCACAAAGCACTCAAAGGCACCACTCCATTTGAATGTTGGACCGGTAAGAAACCAAAAGTGTTGCACTTTCACATTTTTGGTTCACGAGCATGGGCTCACATTCCGACAGATAAGAGGAAGGCTTTGGAGCCTCAAAGTGTTGAATTTATCTTTTTTGGATATCTCTACAGTGTCAAAGGATATAGATTTCTGGATTCTCACACTAAAAATTTCCTTGTAGCTCGAAGTGTGAAGTTTGAAGAAGAATCATTGTATGATTTTTCAGCAGAACTTACTGAGGAACCACTTGTTGCCACTGGTGAGGAGGAGTCAAAAAATTCTTCGAGCACTTTAGAGAAGCCATCAGAGAAGACTATTGGGTTTGATTTTGAGGATGTGGAGCAGGTCATGGCTGGTCCAACTCAGCTACCAACTTGGGCAGAGGAAACCCTGCAAGATGTCAGTGAACTATTTAGTGATCCTGTGGATGTGAGAAGGACTAGATCACAGTTTCTTGGGGCTCCTCAAGCCTTGGCTGCCATCGAACCATTTTTTCCTATACATTGCTATATGACACTGAGTTCGAATCCATAGTCACACTTTGAGGCTGGTGGAAACCTACTTTGGGAGGCTGCCATGGATGAAGAGTACTCTGCTCTCATGGAAAACAACACATGGGACTTGGTTCCACTTTCGAAAGGAAGAAATCTTGTTCGATGCTGATGGATTTATTGAACAAAGATTTATGTATATGGTGATATTAGAAAGTACAAAGCTAAACTTGTTGCAAAATGATACTCACAGGTACATGACATAGACTACATAGAGACATTTGCACCTGTTGCAAAAATGGACTCCATTCGACTAGTTTTAGCCATTGTTGCTTCTTGTAGATGGGAAGTTCATCACATGGATGTGAAGAGTGCATTTCTTCATGGAAATCTCAAGGAGGAGATATATATGGAACAGCCATATGGATACACTTAGAACTCTTCCCTCATTTACAGATAAAAGAAATCTTTGTATGGCCTAAAACGGGCTCCCAGAGCCTGATATGCAAAGATGGATTCTTTCCTTCTTTCCATTAGATTCATTCGATGCAAATATGATCTGAATGTTTATTTGCTACAACATGATGATTCCCTTTTACTGATAGTACTTTATGTAGATGATTTACTGATGATAGGGAACCTTACCTCAACTATTGATTCGGAAAAATTAGCATTGCATAATCGATTTTCCATTATAGATTTGGGACTATTGCACTACTTTCTTGGTCTTGAAGTTTCTCAGCTACTTCAGGGATCAAGATGGTACAATCTAAGTATGCATCAGATCTACTTGTCTACTTTCATATGACAGAATGCAAGTCAATAACATCTCCCTTTCTTTCGGGGATTAGATTTGAGGATGCGGGTACTACACCTTTGGTGGATAGTACACTATATCAACAGTTTGTTGGGAGTTTGTTGTATCTTACTCACACTCGACCTGATATATCTTTTGTAGTAGGATTTTGTTCTATATATATGCAAGAGAACCATGAGCTTCATTGGAAATATGCAAAGAGAATCCTTAGATATGTGAAAGGTACTTCTAGTTTTGGTATTATTTATGCTGCAGATTGCCTACTTTCACTGATTGGGTACACATATTCTGATTGGGCTGGAAATGGTAGAAGCCGCATGTCCACCTCTGGTTATGTTTTTAGCTTTGGTTCAAGGCCTTTTTGCTGGTCTAGCAAGAGGAAATCCACAATTTCTTTATCTACAGCCGAGGATGAGTATAGAAGTGCAGTGAATTCAGCTACATAGGTTGTTTGGTTGCAGGGGCTTCTCTCTGAGTTTAGTATTTAGTATCCAATTTCGACTGTCATATTTTGTGACAATCAGGGGTCCATTCAGATATGGATTGATAAAGTTCAGAGGTATAGGATCAAGCACATCTATATTCACATGCATTACATCCGCAAGTTGATCCGTGACCAAGTCATATCACAAGGATACTGCCCCACTAAGCAACAGGTTGCAGGCATATTCGCCAAGTCTGTCACTGAAAGGAAATTTTCAAAACTGAGAGATATGATTGGAGTGGTGGAGACAAATGAGTAGACCCTTCTGGACACTTAGCCCTATTTTCCTCTTTTTTTTTTGTGGGGGGGGTGGGGGGTGCCCACGAGGTTTTCCCTCTTTCTTCATTTTATGAGGATCTTTTTATTTATTGTACATGAGTACCTAACATGGCATCTTGGTCGGGACTTAGTTTAGATAAGTGAGTTAGGATAAAGGGGGGCTTTTGGAATATAATCCTAACATCTACATTTATTTTTTAGCCTAAGTATCCTTGATTTAGCCACATGCACTAAAAATCATGTTCACGCTTGGCTTTTGGTAAACTAGCTCGATGGACCAACTTTCCCTTGTTTTTTGCTTTTAAAGGCTTAATATTATGGAAATATTGGTCCAACCACTTTCTTAAACAATTTAGACATCTAAGTGCATGTTGACACATAACCACACCTCATCCACTTGAGTTATGTGAAGATTGGTGCCCCACATGAAGATTCCCCCTTAAGTCAAGGGATTTGGTTCCCCAGACCATTTTAGCATGTTTTAAAGTTGCCTTCCCTTGGAAATGCTACCCTATTCATGATTTTCTCATGGATGATAGTTGGCATAGGTTGTATTGAGTCATTGTTGCTATTTTAGGCCTCCCTTGAGCTTTTCTTAGCCTTTTCTAGTTTTTTTACTAGTTTTTTTCCTAGTTTTCTAGATTTGGCAATTTCTATATAACCACTTCCCTTTGGGATTATAGGTTTGGTTGCTCATGTATTACTATTTTTCATTAATTTAATACATTGATTTTATGGACCAAATACTTTATCTTCTCTCTTGAATATCAACAAATTACTTGTGTTTACTTTAACTAGAATTCTAGATCTATCAGAGTTTATGTAGGAATTCTACAGATTTCAAGACCCGTTTCTAGGAATATGAAAGGATAATTTAATAGCCCTCTCTAGACCACACTCTTTTCAAATCAGATTGAAGTTTTTTGTTTTTGGGCACCTTATATCTACAATCAAGACCACAAACCTTCTTTAGAAGAGAAAAGGTATAAGGAGCATATTTGTGAAGAGTCAAAGGAATTATCTAGCAGCGTAAGAGAAGATGCACCTCTTGACATCAGATCAAAAGACAAAGACTGCCCACCAGGTCTGTATCTTCCAAATCGCCAAATTTTTGAACATCTACACAAACTTTGGTATGCACATTATTCATCAGTGAAATTATTAAGAATGGACTGTTCTAGTTTTGCAGGGCACTCAAGACCATCCTATTGGAAACTATATTAATCCTATAAAGGTGTTGAACCCTCTATATATAGTTCAAAATTTATGTATGGTTTTGTGCATTAGCCCTAAAAGGACAATCTCTAAAAAATCCACTCTTGTGCATTAGTTGAAGGGCTGTGTTGAGCATTAGTCCTATTGTAATGACCCCAGTCATGTGGTTACTTCACAATATCCATTATGTAAATAATGGATATTCATGTATATTCATAAGCCTAATCTAGATAACACAACGTTCACTTTGCATTTGTACATGTATTTAGGTGTGAGCTTGACGCATATGTTTAGGTTGCATTCACAGGACCATGGAAAACACTTCATAATTATTTGGATATGCATTTTTCCCTCTTAATAATAACTAGGGTCTCATGGATCAAATCCCTAACCTAGAAAGACCTCAATTATCAATATGAGGGTATTTCCTTAAGGAGGGCACTTTAATGAATTGATCTAAGATGGGATGTTTTTATTTCGATAGAGGGGACTAAGAAAAACACATTAGAAAAATGTATGTCTTAGTACATGGAACATCCTTGGTGAAAATTTCATGTAATAAAAGTTAATAAAGGAACAATAATAACCATGGTTGATGGGACACTTATTCCAAGATGAATGTTGGGCAAGAAATCCTACTATGGGTGTTCATTTCATTACTAATTGCTAAGGAAATTGGAAAAGGCAATGACTAAGGATTTTGAAAGGAAAAATGACATTTTTGGCACATTTATTTATGAAAATAATGGAAATTAGGAGAAAAAGGAGGTGAAAGGTCACATGTTGCATGTGAGAAGGAAATTGAAGGAAAATAATGGAAAATGAAGAAAATATAGGCCTCATGCAAAAAAAGGCTTATGATGATCAGTTGGTAACCATTAGCCCATTCAGTTTTGGAGCTTTCTCATTTTTCTCTCCCTCTCATACTCTTGGATACTTAGAGTTTTCTTGGAACACTCTCGGAGAGTGTGGCATACTTTGATTTTTGGAGCAAGAAGGAAAAGGAAGAATAGGAAAGTGCAAGAGGACATAAGGATCAAAAACTACACTTGGTTTTTCTTGTAGGTACCGAGTTGGATGTATGTTTTCCTCCCTATTTTTGACATGCATCATGCATGAATGTGGTTTCTTGGCTATGATCTATCATTGGCATGGATGATTTCTTGGATTCATATTGGATTTTCGTAGCCATGTCATTTCCTAGATAGCCATGGTGTTGTGGGTTTATTTCCTTCTTATTTTTTTGTTGGTTCTCATGTTTCATTAGCTTGGGTTGAGGTATTAGTTCCTGGAAGCCTTGATTGGACAAACGCTTTGGAAGACCTATAACAGCTTGGGTTGAGTTACTAGTCCTGGAACCATTGGTTGGAAAAACACTCTGTAAGCTCTTGGTGGGTTGAGTTACTAGTCCTGGAAGCCCTGGTTGGAAAAATGCACTGGAATCCTAGTGACAACTATGGGTTGAGTTACTAGTGTTGGTAGCCCTAGATGTAAGAAACGTTGTGGAAGCCATGGAAGGCTTGGGCAGAGACCAATTAGATGATGGTTTTTTGATTTTTGGCAGTGAGGTGGAATCACTGCTTCATGGGTTGAGGTGGATGGCCTTTGGAAGAACTAGATGGTTTTAGATTGATGTGTTCTATGAGATCCCACATTCAAGCCTAGAATATGGCATGGGGGTGAATGACTAAAGAGAGATTTGGCTCAGCCATTCTATAGTCTGATGGAATGTGGTATTTCCATCCTAGGTTTGGATTTTTTTTATCATCAATAAGAGGTTATTTCTCCTTTAATTTCTATGAGAATTATATTGGTTTATATGTGGATCATATGGCTGTGATTTCATTGGTATTTCTGCTACTATTATGTTGGTTATGTATGTGTTTTATGACAATAGCTATGTATGTCTCTCATCATGTTTTTACTTCTAAATGAATGAACAATGTATATATGACCCAATGGATGAAGTGGTAGCTAGTGTGTTCACGCATCAATGTCTCTTAGTGATTCTTAGATAAGTATGAGACCCCTATGCTCATATATGTTATTTACACTTGTAGATTATATATTCATGATATGTTTGACAAAATTCTTGTCATCGCTAGTAGGGGTCTAGTCAAGGTCTTATTCAAGTAATTACATTTGTATTTGCATTTCCTCGTTATCATATTGTTCTAAAGGTGTCATTCTCTTCTAGGAAATGACATGGGCTCTAGGCTTCAAATGGTGCCTCAAATATTGGGGACACTGGCACAACACTAAGAAAAATAATCCCTTAACACTGGAATGCCTTGTCAGGAGAGCATGCAGAGCCTCTTAGATGCCAAAAGCCCTATAGAATGGGAGAAACCAGGGCTCAAGTGGTTCAAAATCTCGGTGGGACGCAAGCAATGGTTGGCAGAAAGGTTGGGTTGGTTCTTGAGGGTCCTAATGTTGATGTTAAGGTTTGTGTGGTGTGTTTCCATTGATTCCACTTCCTTAACATGAATCAAGAGGTCGAATCATACCATAGGGGTCTCTTGTTGCATGTTTAACCCGGTTGTCTGGTTACATGGGTAGGTGTGGGAGGAGGGTGTTATAAAGTGGTATCAGAGCATGGTTCACCACTTGGACTAGATAAGTTATGTGTGTTGTTCATGAATTCATGTCAGTTGCATGTGCATCTCTTATGGTTGTATTCCATGTGCTTGTTTCATTTGCATGGTGTTGATCATTGTTGTAGTGATTTCGCGATGTGGAAGTTGATGGTGTTTTTGTGGAATGCATCGCTATGAGTGTATGAATGGTTACATGTCGTTATATTTCGCTTACATGTATCATTTTTGTACACTTGGTTACATTCTTGTATGCTTGGTTACATGTATCATTCTCGTACGCTTCATTTCAAGTATTGTTCATTTATGCTTGATTATATGTGTTTATGCATGTGTGTGGTTGATTACACACTGCTTATGCATGTTAAGGTTTGCATTTGTTCAAGTGTACGGTGATGTAATGGTTTTTTTCATGCATGAGGGCGTGGTATGCATTATTGGCAAGGTCATGCATTGATGACTTGACCCTAACTAGAATCATGGTTGCGTGGTTATATGCTTAAGTGTTATCTATCTATATGCTATCATGATTATGTTATACATGTATCACGTTGGTTTGTTGATCTTGTAGACAAGGTATCCTCCTCGAGCTATACTTAGGTACATTGGTTTATTGTGATTTGTTTTAGCTTACAAGACATACCTTGTAGGAAGAAATATAAAATGGATAGCAAGATGGTGGAATACAAGGACTCTCCCTATGAATTAGATGAGTAGTATGGTGTATGGAATTCTTTTGATTTGGAAGATACATTTAGAGGCTTAAAGGAAGAAATAAGAAGTTGTGAGGAATATAATGATAGATTGATATAGCACAAGAGAAACAAGTAGAAGTAAATACAGTGATATTTTATAGTTTGTTAGATTTGTAGCGATAGGGACCACATTGGATTAGCTATGAGAAGGAGGAAAAAACTAATGGGGCATATGGTAGTAGGTCGCATGGTGGTCACAAGTCAAATAGAGATTACATGGTTAGAGATGGAAGATTGTTGGACACTCTGGATAGGAGAGGGGATAGAAACAAGTACTATTCTAGTTCTAATTTAGATAGGCACCATGATCATCCTCATTATCATCATTATAGGAGGAGTGATAGGTGATAATTTCCAGATGAGTTTAAGAAAGAAAATCCACGTAAGTTTGATGGAGAGATAAAGAAACCACAGGATGCAGAGCCATGGTTTCTTGGCATGATGAAGTTCTTTAGGTTACATGAGTATTCAGAGAACATGAAATCCAGTGTAGCCACATCCAGTCTCAAAGGTAAAGCATAAATTTGGTGGGAATATTTGAAGAATGTCAGATGTATTCATGAGTAAGACTTGACTTGGAGTGAGTTTGAGCAGTTAGTCAAGAAGAAGTACCTATCAGAGAGATACTTTGATGATAGAGAAAAGTAATTCTATGAGCTAACGATGGGATCTATGATAGATGAGGAGTACACTAGCAAGTTCTTAGAGCTACTAAGGTACGTGTCTTATCTCATGGAGGAGAAGGTCAAGATTCAAAGGTTCATTAATGGATTACTATTTGCATTCAAAGACATGATTGAGTTTGATGAGCCAAAATCATTGGAGGGAACCTTTCGAAAGTTAAATCATTGCTATGAACAATTGAAGTGCATATCTGATACTAAGGCATAATGGAAAGGTAATGCAAAGAACAAAGGGAAATGGGACAAAAAGTGAGAAATACCTCAAGGTATAGGTAATAAGTAGAATGTAGCTCCATCTAAGAAGTTTAATGCATCAGATAGAGGACAAGGGTTTCAATCCAAAGAATAGAACAAGGATATAGGATGGAAGCCTATATAGTGTTGGACTTCTGGCAAGGATCATCACAGGAGATATTGTCCACAGAATCAGGGTGGTAGGCCTCAGATATATAGTGCATAGGATGCAAAGACTGTTGGGATGTTGGTTAGAGCATTCCTCATATTTATGCAACATTAGATAATAAACATGTAGACCATCAGGCATATATCATTAAGATGGACGGTAGTCTTTGTGATCAATTTATTTCTATTTTGATTGACCCTGTATCTAATTATATCTATGTTAGTCTTGACTTGGTGGATAAGTATGGTTTGAGTAAGGAATTTAATGCATAATCTTGGTTAGTGCAGTGGAATACATGTACAAAGAAGTGAGGACACCATTGGCTAAGATCTTGTGCATTTGATTTGAATGGTATGCCTACTATAGCAAATTTGAATGTATTACCATTGGAAGAATATAGTATATTTTTGGGAATGGATTGGTTATACCTTCATAGAACCAAGGTGGATTGTTACGACAAGGCCATTGAGTGCTTGGATGACAATGGAGAACCCAAAGTCTTACAGGGAAAGAAGAAATCCACATCACTTAGGATGGTGACAACTATGCAGGCAAAGCGAAGTCGTAGGAAAGGGTGTATGTTATTTGCAATGCAAATTTCTAGTGGCAAAGTTAAGGAAGTTGAGGATGCATATGTTTTGAGCATGTACCCAGTTCTACAATAGTTTCATGATGTATTTTCTGAGGACATTACAGAGTTACCACCTCACAAGGAGGTAGACTTTTCTATTGAGTTAGTGCCAAGGGGAGCTTCACCATCAAAGGCACCTTACAGGATGAGCACACTTGAGTTTGTAGAGTTGAAGCTGCAGTTGAAGGGAATGTTGTACAAGGGATATATTAGGTCAAGTGTATCACCATGGGGTAAATCGATATTGTTTGTAAAGAAGAAAGATGGTACCCTCAGATTATGCATTGACTATAGGTAGTTGAACAGAGTCACCATCAAGAATAGGTATCTATTGCCGGGGATTGATGACTTGTTCGATAAGTTGAAGGGGGTAGCAGTGTTCTCAAAGATTGATCTGAGATATGGATATCATCAAGTACACATCAAAGAGGAGGACATTTACAAGACATCTTTTCCGACCAGTTATTGGCATTATGAGTTTGTTGTAGTTCCATTCAATTTAACTAATGCTCCAACTATATTTATGTGCTTGATGAATAGTGTGTTGCATCTGTATTTGGATATGCTTGTTATTGTGTTCATTAATGACATATTGGTATATTCTAAAAAAGAGGAAGAGCATGCCAAGCATTTAGAAGAAGTATTGAGGTTGTTGAGAGAGCATCAGTTGTATGCTATGCTCAGAATGTGTAGTTTTGTTTAAAATAAGGTACACTACTTAGGACATGTTGTGTCCATGGAGGGCATTTCAATAGATCTAGAAAAGATAAGGGCCATCATAGATTTGGTAGCTCCGATGAATGTATATGAGGTGAGATATTTCATGGGGTTGGTAGGTTATTATAGGAGGTTCATCAGGAATTTCTCATATATTTCTTATCATATTACATCATTGTAGAGAAATGGTAAGAAGTTTGAATGGACAAAGGAGTGTGAGGCAATTTTTGAGTATCTTAAGTAGTTGTTGACACATGCACCAACGTTAAACATTGTAGATATGGACAAAGAGTTTGTAGTATGCACAAATTCTTGCAAGAAAGGACCTGGTGGACTCCTTATGTAGGATGGATAATTCGTATGCTATGAGCGGTGGAAATTGAATGAGCACGAGAAAAAATACCCAAGATATGATATTGAGTTGGTAGTGATCATACATGCACTGAAGATGTAGAGACACTATCTTCTGGGCAGGAGGTTTGTGTTGATAAGTGATCACAGTGATTTGTGGTATCTATTTGACCAACTGAATCTGAATGGTAGGAAGCCTCAGTGGTTGGCTATGATCAATGTGTTATGTATAATTGTTCTTGAAAGTGTACGAAAATAACTACTTTAGGTTTTGGATGAAAAACAAGCCTAACAATAAAAATGGTTATTAAACAATTTAGATCTATAGTGAATGATAGAAATAAAACTTGTCAAAGCCCTAATATATGCCACAGATATAGTTACACTTTAAAATGGAATAGTAAATTAATAGAAATAACTCTAATAATACAATGGAAACCAAATATATAAAGAATATATTTTATTAAACAACACTTGTGAAGGGAACAAATAATGTTACCAGTCCCCCTTTATGGAATGGCTTCTTGTTTATCCTCAATGTCTTCAGATTTTGTAGAGTCTCTTTCCTCTGTAATGTGTAAAACCCAGGAAACAAAATGTTTGAGCTCAATGAGAACTCAAATGAAAAAGAAGATGGTGTGTGAAAATGATAATAATCAGAGCTACAACAACGAGTGCAACACTGGAAATAATCAAAAGTGAAGAATGAATGGAAAACACTTCTATTTATAACAAAATATTAGGTTATCCTCGAATAATGAGCAATAATAAAATATTATTAACCCCATTCTAGAATTAACCATTTGGAATATTTTATTATATTTGGTTTGGAGGTGATCCGAATGGAAAATGGCATCAACCCATGGTACTCATCCACCCATATTATTCATCAACCCATGGAATTTACCCATGGTATTGTAAATGGCATCCGCCCGTGGTATGGTGACATCCACCCATGGTATTCATTCACCCATGGAATTGACCCATGGTATTGTAACTCAAAAGTACTATAAGTAACAAGTCACATTTTGTAAAAGGACAGATTGTCCGCCACAATGTAGCCTTTACAGCTCAGAGGCATGTAGCTGCCACATCTCTTCTCAGAGATAAGCTACCATTGCCCTAGCTAGTTTATTTCCACTTGGGTTTTAATAAAAATTTTCTTTGTGGTTTTGTTTATTGGGCATTCTCATATTTTTCTCTTGGTAATTTCAAGTTTTCAGATCTTGGGGGCCTTTCCCCCAAGATCCATTTCAAGTTTTCAGATCTTAGGGGTCTCTCCTCCCAAGATCCATTTCAATATTTTAGATCTTGGGGGCCTCCTCCCAAGATCCAGATCAATGGTATCAGAGTAGGTTACGATTCCATGGGAATGAGGGTTTCATGCATATTTCAGTCTCAATTTCTTTTGCAGGAATTTTTTTTTTTGGGCAGCGACATTGCAGATCAGATCTGAAACATTTGGTAAAACATTTACATAAAAAAATACCAGATCTGGATTCCTCTCGAAAAATCACCCAATTTCAAAAAAAAAATCGGTCAAATCGGAGTCCGGATGTGGGAGATATCGCTGATTTAAAATCAGCTATTTTATCAAAACTTTTGTGACGGCGGAACTATTGCAGCACAAATCTGAGATCTCAGAGTGCCCAGATAAGGATTTCCATCACATGGGAAGATGCAAAATGGTCCTTCTGCTTCTAAAAACAGGTTATAATAAATATTCTGAGCTATATTGGCTGAGTTATGTCCATTTTAATTCTGGAGCAGCATTCGGAGTGGGTTTCCATTGGAGACGTACCCTCCCACCCCACTTTAGTAGGAACTTGCTTCACATTCATCAGTTTCAACATAGCAGCATTCGGCTTGGGTTATTTGGAGATGTGCCCTCCCACCCTAGGCTATGTAGGCACCTGCTACTTCATCAACAACCAACATCACGGTTATGGGTCAACCGCATAAAATCCTTGTCATCGAAGTCCATTTGCTAGGCCGCACATTGTCAGAATCACATTTGGTCACAAGCATTACAGGGTATCTCTATCCTCGGATCTTCGTTTATCAAGGTTTTGGGTTAACCACATAAAATCCTTATCTTCAGTGGCCCTTCATATTCAACAAAGGCTTCGTAGGAGGGAACTTTACGCAATGGGGACCAATTCTTCTTAAGGAGGGAGGAATGATCCGAATGGAAAATGGCATCAACCCATGGTACTCATCCACCCATATTATTCATCAACCCATGGAATTTACCCATGGTATTGTAAATGGCATCCGCCCGTGGTATGGTGACATCCACCCATGGTATTCATTCACCCATGGAATTGACCCATGGTATTGTAACTCAAAAGTACTATAAGTAACAAGTCACATTTTGTAAAAGGACAGATTGTCCGCCACAATGTAGCCTTTACAGCTCAGAGGCATGTAGCTGCCACATCTCTTCTCAGAGATAAGCTACCATTGCCCTAGCTAGTTTATTTCCACTTGGGTTTTAATAAAAGTTTCTTTGTGGTTTTATTTATTGGGCATTCTCATATTTTTCTCCTGGTAATTCAAGTTTTCAGATCTTGGGGGCCTTTTCCCCAAGATCCATTGCAAGTTTTCAGATCTTGGGGATCTCTCCTCCCAAGATCCATTTTAATCTTTTAGATCTTGGGGGCCTCCTCCCAAGATCCGGATCATCTTAGGAGCCAACTTCTACTCTATTTTTTTTTTTTGGGAATTTTTTCTGAAAAACGCAACAACACAGGTCAACCAAGACTTTCATAGGTCGGTTTCTTCCTCTGTGGGGCTACAGACTGGTTTAATGAATTTATCTGAGGAGTTCCCCAGTGGAGTCGCCATTATGTTATCACTCAGGTTGTCCCTAGGCTCCTGTAGGGATACGACCGAGGTA